>SNQJ01S0150746.1:8602-31795 GCA_010110895.2 Picea sitchensis
TATTTTGCAAAACGTCCACCTCATTGCCTATCAAACTAACCCTAGAACTAAGCTGACGTCACCCTTAGTATAGTGACGCAGCAAGTCTTTGTGAGCATTTAATGATATCTAAAGCATTGTGTTAAGTCCAGGGTTGATTATCTATATTGATGCTATATCATTTCCAGTGTTATTGAGAAGTAATATTATAAACCATTGTCATTTGTTGCAATCATTGACTTCGTCAATAATTACTATTATATGTGCTCATATATAATAAAGATAGTCATTTGTTTATGAAGTACTAACCACTGTTGCACATTTTAGTCTTATTTGCCTTGTCTCGCAAACAGGTGCCTGTTCTGTGGAATACCTTCATTTGACTATCTTCTTGGCAGTAATCTGTGAAGGGAAAAACCTACTGTGACCTTTTGAGCCTTAATCTCTTGATCCTTTTCCTTTCAATACCCCAGATTACTAGGGACGTCTCCCTTGGGATTAGCCACCCTGAATAGAAAGAGCCCCCCATCGAGGTGACAGTGGGTGGGGAAGCTCCTATTACGCCAGTTTGACCTTTACCTTTAAGCTACCTGACCTTGACTACAAACTGAGCGATAACAGACTTGACCCTGGATTCTTCTTGTATTGATCTTCATTGAATATCCAACCTTGGGGGCTTGCATCTTCTTGCCAGAGCATTTTGTAGAAGCTCATATCTTATCTATTGGCACTATCTGAGGTTATTTCAGATCTGCATCCTTCTTGTATCAGGTTCTTGCTTATTACACTAATAAAGGTCAGATCTTGCTGTTGGTTCCATATCTTGTGTTATCTTGTATCTTCATTGCTTGTCTTCAGATCTAAACTTGAATAATTGAACTATAAACCCTAAGGCCGAAACTTAAGAGGCCAACCTGCAAAATAAAATACACAAACAAGCAAAACAATGGTCAGTTAGTGTTCCAAGCAAAAAAATTGGCTTGGGAACATTACATCATGTTTCTTAGATGAGAATCAATCACAATTACACTCTTTCAATAGGAACAATATTACCCATTTTTCCAGCCCTTCATTAACAAACTTGATGCAAGAAATCTGCCATAGATTTTCAGCAATAAAGTTCTGAAACAAGTGCCTAATAGCTCCAACAAAAACAACCAAATATCTCTAGTGTTCCTCCAAAGTATCAACAACCATTACAATAGGAGGAGCCTTGTTCATATAGAGTTTCTTAGGCTCAAACCTCAATAAAATATTGTTATCCATAGTAAACCCTAGATCTAACCTAGGAAAACATAAACAAGAAATCTAGCCAACTAACTCCATGGACAAGTCAAACTACTAATAAAAAATTAGTGGCAAGACCACATGTACACATCTCCAAACATGAGAGGGATCTAGGGAGTGGGTTGCCTCCATAGAATAGCAACAAATCAAGTCAATGCTCCCAAGAAATGATAAATAATCCTCTAGCTGGTGTGCTCCACAAGCTAGGTAGTTGGCCATGCTCAAAATAGAAAAACGGCTAGGTCTTGAGCCTTCTAGCCTCCACATGTGTGAGATAAATGATAAAATATGAGGGCTGCCCCTCAATCTCCTCCAAGACTAAGTCACATAACCAAAAAAAATCCTCTAAAATCATGCCATGGGTGTGGGAGAGTAGCATATTCGGTCTCCCAAGAGAAATGTCCCAATCAAATGGTACAACATGTGTGAAAAGAGACTCTCCAAGTGGCACATGTGGCATTAAAGGCAATGTGGCCCCTTCTTATGTGTAACCACCTCATAAAAAATTGTGCTAGATGGATCCAAAGGAGAAAGTGTCAACCATCGATAAAATAATGCTATAGTCCATGTGCTAGGTCAACAAATCCTCAACTACCTCCAAGAATAAGGGTGACGACCTCATCTCAAGGATAAAATAACAATAAGTATATGATAAATGCTTCAAAATGTATGCCTATGAGGTGAGCTTTCCTCTTGAATACCTTGATGAAAGAACCATAAACAAATCTCAGGTGTGAGAACATGCAAATAACCCCAAGCGCTCAAGCAAATAAGCCTCCATGTGATCAAGGTGGGGTCAAACCATAACTGGATAGTCAAATCAGCATGAACATGCATGCACAAAGTGTAGCGCTCTGCACGGACTAAGTTATACATCATAATAACACGCAATAATCCATCAATACACCACCATGAGTTAGGGCGCTTCCACTATAAAGGTGTGACAATACAAATATATATCAAATACATCCATAGCCACCACTAGAGAAACATAAGAAGGGTCAATATACACTATTTTTCAACTATGCAAAGGTGTGATCTACATGAAGTGTTGTAGTACCTGTTATCGCACGGTTTGTAGGAAGGGTTTAGGCGGCTTGAGTCAAGGCTTAAAACCGGCGTAACAGGAGCTTCCCCACCCACTGTCACCTCGATGGGGGGCTCTTTCTATTTAGGAGGGCTAGTCCAAGGGAGACGTCCCTATGTAATCTGGTTCTCTAAAGGGGCAAAGGTATAATGGGTCAAAGTGATAGGTTTCCTTTACAGATTACTGCCAAAGATGAGATAGTCAAGAAAAATGTCTTCCACTGGATGGCACTTGTTTGCGAGACAAGACAAATAAAGCTAGAAATGTGCTTGCAGTGGGTTAGTACTTCATAATATCAATGACTATCTTTAAATATGCATGAGCAAATGATCAAATGCTATTATTGATGAAGTCAATGATTGCTAAACAAAGACCAATGACCAATATCACTCCTTGAATAAAGCATAAGAGATAATGAGCATTCAATGTTCACAATTAAACCTTGTATTGTATGTCAATGCAATGAATATCTCAAATTAACTCACACATATATGTTGCTTTTGTGTCACCTATATGTGTTCTTTACTTGATAGCAGATGGCGTCGACCCTATCCAATAAATTATTTTGATAGGGGAAAGAGCACAACGTTTTACCAAAACAAGCTTATAGATATAACCAATGGCTCACAATCAATCAGGATAGATGACGATGTCCTGGCATTGCAAGTCAAAACAAGAGATCAAGAAGATTAATGGCGTCACCTATATAATTTACGTTAGGGATTAGGGTTAGCTAGCCAAGAGTGGCGTTTTGACAAATTCAACCAATAGAGTACCCAATAAACACTCTATGGCTATGATAAGATGACTAGGCGTGCATATTCAAGCACAAGTTCAAAATCAGCAAGAGGTCTTATTAAAGTTAGTTC
Organism: Picea sitchensis; assembly: GCA_010110895.2. Taxonomy (NCBI): domain Eukaryota; kingdom Viridiplantae; phylum Streptophyta; class Pinopsida; order Pinales; family Pinaceae; genus Picea; species Picea sitchensis. The sequence continues at coordinate 11,825 of SNQJ01S0150746.1, forward strand.
AAAATAGCTAGGGTTAGGCAGCCCCAGTTTGGTTAGGGTTTCTAATTAAAGTAGTTTTGAAAGAGAGTTTAAGGCATAAACAAACTCAAGAAAGGTTTCTAGACTAGTGCCTTGGAGTTAAATGGAGGTCAATTGAGGAGAGACTAATAGCTTGGAAGGCTTAAACTCAAGGGACAAGAGGATTAGGGTTTGATGGTGTTGCTATGGCAAGGCCACCAAACCAAAACCCTAAGAATAGAAGGTTTATTTAGGTGTAGCTAAGGCTGGGCCTAAAGCTTTCTCTTCTTTCTCCTTGAGACTTGTTGTAGCTTGGCTGGCTTACAAAGCACAAATCTGGGGTACGAAAAGTGTTGCTCATACAAGGCTTTTCAAAACCTAAGTAAACCCTAGGTGTAAATTAGGGTTGAGCCTAGGGCCTTCTTTCTTCAATTTGTGCTTAAGACTAACTCAAGATAAGAGGGAATCTGGTGTAGCTATGGCTAGGCTAAAACTCCCTTCAAATCAAATGGCTATAAGCTTTATTCATGGGGACATGAAGCCACAACTACTTGTGTGTTGTTGGCTCCCTAGGGTTTCAAGTGTAACAACAACAATATAGCAATGCATGCAAGATGTTAAATCAACAACCATTCATTCAAAGTTTTGATGAAGAACACTTACAAAATCGCTGAGAAGAAGCATAATCCATACCCTGGTTGTAAACTATTCCAATGAATAAAAGCACCACTTGCCCGAACAATAGCCCTCAAGTTTCGCCTCACTCCAGAGAGATAGAAAAACCAAGACAAAGACTAGAAATGATATCTCTTCAAAGAGGGCAAGTTATGTTATGATAAAATGAGGAGAAAACATCCTCTATTTATATAGTTCTTATATGACCTTTAATTAAAATAGGTCAACAAAGCTTATTGGAAACAAAGGTGACAATACATAATTCAATTAATTTGTCACTTTTACATGCTAGAAATGCCAAAATGAGCTAATAATGGAGGCGTCGGGCCTTTAGAGGAGGCGTTGGCCCAACTGGGGCAAATCATCATCCCACCCAACCAGACGTTGGCCCCACAAATCTGCAACCTGTTGAGTGTTAAACAAAGCCAACATCGCCCTCTGCTCAGGCGATCCAACTAGCCACGGGTGGCGTCCAATCTCCTAGGTCAACGTCCCATCTACATGAGAGTGATCCCATAGGCCGGGTCTCTGCCAAAGACGTCCTGATAGGGTGTCCTTCTTCTTCTCCATTACAGGGCTCGTCTGAGTCATCCTGCCTCTACCATCCAACCCAACCACGATGGGCTCTTCATTATGAGTCAGGAGCTAATCATCTCCCCATGTGCCCAGATCCTCATTTTGTCCCGTAGGGCATGGTCACGCACATCAAGACTACTCCTCGAGGGCTCATCAGGTCCTAAGACATCCATATGATATAAATCATATCTCATCATTAAATTTGTCAAATATATGCATGAAATCCCTAACAATTCATCAAATAGCTCTAAGACATTACACCTGGCCACCTCTGAGAGGCTAAGGCAGCAGAGCAAGACCAACCACTATTGGGCTAATACCCACGAAATGGAGAGTTCCCTCAAAGGATCATTCAAGCCATGTGTAATGTGGTGATATGGTTTTAAGGGATGTCGGTCATAATCGAGACCAAGAATTGTCGTCTGTGGAGTGCCTTTGTAGGAGGCGAGTTGTACCTATCATGGATGCATTTTCCAAGCCCTTATTGCCTTATCTTTCTTTATTGCATTTTACTACAAGCCTTGTGAAAGGACAACACTTGCCTTGGCTTGGTGGCGGAAGGCGTGGCGTTACCCACTAGTACCTTAGCAGAAATGAGAAGGCTGACTCATAATGAGACCCCCTTTCCATTTGTGCCATGCAACCAAAAGGTCAACTGCCACAGTTTAGTGACGAATGGTAGCAATGTCATACCGCTAAATACTTATGAACATAATGCATTTTAGGCTTCGTGATAGAGACCTCCCATCCTCTTAGTTGGAATCTGCATTTATTTATTTCATTTTACTTAGGGTCCCTTAGTTTCTTATCGAGAGGATTTTGTGTGCCTTCGTGGATCCCCTGAAGCATCTCTAGGTTTTCATTTTTCCTATATGGCTTTTATCTTTTACTAGGCGCTTTTACCTCACAGGCCTTTATCCCTTCTTCCCTATGAGCGAGATGTACCGAGTCATCCTAATGCTTGAGACTAGGGAAAGGGATGGATGGCCGAGGGTAGAAGATGGAAAGGTAAGATGGGTGGGAGCGGACAATAGCTCACCAAACCCCCTTGGTGTCTAGCAAAACCCATGAATAAGAGCTTGCTAAGTTTCCCCATCAATCACCCCAACAATGGTCAAGAGGATTGGTGTCTGATCAGAGTCCTCCAGAAATGAAAACTAACCATACATAAGAAGGTTATAATGATCCAAATATGACACATACCATGATACCTGGGACCAATTACCTCATGGAGCAAGAGTCCTCTCGATGCAAGTCCAGGACGGTAGTGATGGAAACTGCTTGCTTGATAGGACAAAGGCAGGCGAGAAGAAGAAAGATGGGCCCTCTAGAGGGCCATGCTCAAAGTCGCTCTTGCTCTCGATGCTGTATGCAGGGACATTGTTTTCGAGAACACGATCTCTAGTTATCCCTAGATATAGGGGATAACGTTTTAATCACCTAGGTAAAATGTACCACCAACCATATCTAACCATATCCAGCAGTCATCCGAAATGAAAGAAAACTAATGCATACATAAGAAGGTTATAATGATCAAATATGACACATACCATGATACCTCGGACCAATTACCTCATGGAGCAAGAGTCCTCTCTGATGCAAGTCCAGGCCGGTAGTGATGGAAGCTGGTACTGCTTGATAGGACAAAGCTGGCTGAGAAGAAGAAAGATGGGCCCTCTAGGGCCATGCTCAAGTCGCTCCTGCTCTCGATACTCCATGTCTAGGACCATGTGGGCCTCGAGACACGATCTCCTAGTTATCCCTAGATATCGGGGATAACAGTACCAATCACCTAGGTAAAATGTACCACCAACCATATCTAACCATATCCAACCAAAGCAATAATCATGTGAAGTGCCCTTTGACCATAACCATGATGAATACCAAATACATCATCATATCATTGTAGCACATCAAAGTACCACTGGTGCTTTGTAAGTAATGTATCACTGCTCAATCAATAGTACTCCTGAGTCCTGCCAGGCTTTAGGGAATATACAAATAACTCCACATCATCCACCCTCTTCCAAACATCATGCACCTAAATACTGAAGCAGTTATTTAATCTAACCATAAGGGTAATGCTAGGGAAAGTGTGTGCATCCATAAAACAAACCTTATATCTATCCAATGATCAATTAGTGTCATCGAAAGTGTCTGTTCTATACAATTGGATCATGCTGAAAGTCATTGATGTGACCTCATGCAATATGAGGGGTAACATGGTGCACTGTGAGAGCAAATGAAATGTATCTAAACTGTAATGTTGGTTCGATGCTCTCCTTGAGTCTCCCACATGGAATCTTACCCTCCAAGCTCTCCTTGAGGCTCCAAATGTCTAATGGTTGCTTCCAACATCTCAAGCAATAGAATGTAGTGACCACTGACTTGGCATAGTCACACATGGATTTGCAAATGGTCAAACTTCAATAGCAAACAATCTCTTGTATTCTTTAACAAAACATGTGATAACAATGATATTTTCATCACTTTATAAAGCTGCTTTAGCATTTTGTTCTAGGGTTACACACTTGCACGAGTGATTTTTTTAATTTATTTTATTTTTTTCTATTTACATGGCCTACGTTTCTTTTGTTTTTTTTTTTAATCATGGAAAATCGGTAACTTGTTAGAGTGATCTTGGGCTATGCCCGGGATCAAACCTACCATCTTCCACTATAACCCAAGAGTATGTCCAACAACCCGCAAGCCAGATATACATGACCTACGTTTCATGAGAAATGCCAATGGTTTCTTTAATAAGCAATCGGGTTTCTCCAAAATGGATGGGGTTTCTCATGAAACAGGTTATTGATCGAGATACTAAAAATAGGGACTAGAAACGAGGTTTCATATGGGTTTCTCACGAATAATGAGTTTCACCCAAATATGGTGCCTCGAGGTTAGCTGCCAATAGAAACAAAAAACGACAACCGATCGTATAAGGGACTACGCTGAGTGATAGAAATGGCGATGCTCGAAGAATGCAACTTGTGTTTTCAACTTTTCAAAGAGTTGCAAATTGTTGGTGTTACTGCCCTAACTGCAACAGATTAAAAAAAACATGGAAGAAAATTGAGAGGCCACCACATTCATAATTGCTATGATAGATGCCCCATCCACAATAATATTAATAATCGCTGGGATAATTGCCACATTCATTGATAAATAGGCTTGATTTTGTCGATCGGTCTTGGAACTGGATATTGTACAATTACCATCGGGCAGGGGAAAATAAAATAAAATCACAAGAAATGGTGTGAGCAATATAGTATTAGCAAGGCTAAATATATTAAGAAGTCGTGGCCATTGAAGATTGAACTGCAGCCGCCTCCATAGAGCAATATCCTAGATAGGTCGCGGGCAGAAAACGGAGTTTATAGGAGAATATTGGCGATCAAAAGTAAGTTGTACCCAAAGGAGTATTTTTACAACGGGAAAAGGTATTAAAAAGGATATGTTCAAGGAGTATTTTTACAACGGGAAAAGGTATTAAAATGATATGTTTTTTTTTGCAGTTACGCTGAGTTTAGGTCGGGGCTAGCCCTAATGTCGGATGGAAGAACGATCTGCTCATGAGTGGGATGTTGTCACCAGGATTGTGCGAGACTCGGTCGAGCCTGGATACCCCATGGGACAGTTTAATTCCCCCACAAATGGCTTCCACCCTCAACCCCTCCCCATGAGATTTGAATTAGTGACCTAATGGAGACTGTCCCCACAAACCAACTGATCTACACCTCATGGGTTATTGAAAGGATATGTTATAGGAGAATTTTTACAACGGGAAAAGTATTAAAAGGATATGTTAGAGTAGGGTTTAAAAGCTTGAGACTCGAGCTTGGTTCCAAGGCACCAAAGGAATTTTCCTTCTCCTACACTACCAATATATTGAATATTTACTCTAGTTATATGTTTGAAGCAATTTCATTTTACAAAGTTGGAAAAAAGAAAAACAAAAAGAAGAAAATATTATTGGTTTTCATGGCACCCTCACATTTCTTGTGCCCACTTAATTTCGAGACTATTAGTGAGCCAAGGATTATTGTCAATGGTAACATAGGTGTGAATCATTGATGGAAATAAGAAAATGGATTCCATTAATAACAAAAGAAAAAGATTTATTTCTAACAGTTTTAGAGTAAGTGTTTCCACTGAATTAAAAGTTAAAGGGATTATTGAACGGAAATGCATTATCATTGTTATTAGATTAGATGAAAACAACAATTACGTTAATGTTGAGTTGACAAATCTATTACAGATTCCCAAGCCCAATATAGTTGAGAAACAATTTTTTGGTGAAAACAATATGCAATAAAGAATTTATATTTGTTGATGGGCAATTTTGTTTTCAAATCCTAGTTTGATGTGACATCTATGGGTGAAAACATCGACATCATTTTAGGTTGAAATTTGATAGATATGTTGAGCACCTTTACCTTAAATTTGAAGAAGCATCTGATCTTTTCTCGTAATAAAAACAAGATAACCTTTCATGACCTTACAACGAAGTCTTGTACAGAAGTGACCTTATCATAAGATATGGATGACGTGTCTGATGCCATCGTTCAAAAAGATAAAGAAAATGCTCATTTAATAAAACAAAACAAAACCTTATACTTACATAAGTCAAAAGATTGACAAGAAAGGAAATATCTATTCCGGGACCAACAAGGCAACATCAACTGACCTAGTTGAATCAACAATATTTTCAAAAGTGAAGGTAGAAACTATGGATAAGGAAACCCTGACAAAATCAATTGGAGTTGAAAAATTGAAGTTGAAAAATTGAGTGCTGTTATTGACAAAATTTCATCCATTAACAAATTGATGGAAGTATTAGACGAGGATCATCCTAAAATTGAGATCAAGCAACAACAACTTACAAGGATACCTTATCGTCACCCTGATCACAAAAATGGCACATGGAACAATCAATGTACCAAAATCACTCTAAACAAAACTCAATTTATATTCCTAAATATCAATACTCCAATTCGATTTGTTTCCAAAGGAATACTGAGAATTGCAATCGGAGAAGTCCTAATCAATTATCTCACGTATAGTTCCAAAGAGAATAATTAATCTAGGGTGGATTGATCCTCTTGCAATGTGACAATGTTGTTGGAATATTTGAAGATCTTATCTAGATAGCTTTACAAATATAATAAAGAGAAGACTCAACTCTCTCAATTTATCTCCCATTGCTTGTTATTTTTTACCCACTCATTAAAGTCATTAGGTGAGGTAGCATGTGAAGTATGGGATAGTTATTCCAGACAAGTCCTTACAAAGCCTTGGGAAAGCCAAGGAGATAAGTCCAATGGCCTATTTGAATGGTCCCAGGGAAGTACTTCCATAGCCTTAGAAACAAATTCAAACCAAAGGGAGAGGAAAGTATTTGAATGGCCCATAGTTATGGTTGACAAAGTGTCTCATCTCCTCACTCCAAGATAGCAACAAGTATCCCATCAAAAGGAAGACTTACAGGATGAATATGCTTCGAAGAGAAATGATTACAATTCAACAAGACCACCCCTCTCTACTAATGTTTAAGGGAAAATCATCTCTCAAGGGGGAGGGCATGTAATATATAAATATATTCTTTTTCCAAGGAAAACCTTGCAGGGAAGCTCTTGAGCACTTTGCTACATTCACGGATGGTACCTAGTGCAAACCTATCAACGTTGATTATAACACCTGACCCAACATGGACATCAAATGAAGCATGCAATAGAGCCAACCAACCTAGAGAAACAACCCTGAGACCTCCTACATGAAGCTCAAAGAACCCAACCATTCGAGTTAGCCCACTAAGCTAAATATATAAATATATTACTAAATAGGCTATATAATAAACACATATTGTAAGGTTGTATTATTAAATGACATTTAGTCAATTTATTACCAAAGGACGTGTCTATTTTCATGATCCCTCTTTTGAATGTATGTTTATGGTCACGAATTCATTGTAAGAATATCATCTCTTCAATTATTAATAAAATATATTTTCATAGTGATTTGGATAAATGTGGCTTCTTGCCTTATTTTATGGATATTCTTGTAATGAACAATAATGTTCATTACATCATGATAAAAAAATGATGGCCAATGGTAATCCAAAATGACTCAAAACATGTTGGAAGAATTTTTTGCATCTTTAGGAGCATCAATGATTTTGTCGCATAATACAAAAACTGCCATGTTGAAAAATCTGCTACTAATACAAAGATGCAATCATGTTTATGCTAAATGGTGGGTAGACCATTGCTGAAATCCATGGAGATAGATTCCCATGGCCTAGAGGGAATTGGGAAGGTTGGTACAAACCAAGCTTCCTATTGGTGGGGTTGCTTTGATTGCAATGTGAACATCTCTAGATGTACCTTTTCACCTGTTTTCGCATGGAAGGCCAAAATAACTACCTCTCCAGGTGCAAAAGAGTTTTCTGCGCACCAAATTGTCCTCCATGGGGCGAAGAGAAGGACTCATTGATAAGAAGAAGGCGAGTTGATCCAGTTAGGATGCACAATTGATTTAGCTTGTAAACAAAATCATCTTATACTATATATAGGGAGGGGATTTAATTGATCATAGTGGGTTGTGGGATCATTGTGGGATTTAATTGATCATAGTGGGTTGTGGGATCATTGTGGGATAGACTCCATCGCTGGAGCAAAGTAAGGGTCTATATAATATTGCATGATTTCTAGTCTTCATAGGCTACACATTTGGTATCTAAAATGGAAAGGACCTTGGTAGGGGATCTGTTGAGTAGATCAACCACTTTATTGGAGCTACCCTTCTTATATTTAATAACCAAATGAAAGTGTTGAATATAGGAACACCATTTTAAATGTCTTTTTTCTTGAATTGTAGATTGGGAATTCAAACTAGTTTTGCAAAAATCTTTGGTTTCTCCCCATTTTTTCAAGTTTTTACAAGTTTTTCAAGTTTGAGTTTATACTTGTGGAGTTTTTTCAAACTTTTCCCGATTTTGTTGATTTCCTGAGTTAATGAACCCTACTAATATTTTGCCAATGCTGAGTTTTGCAACATTGATTGGAACGCTGAAGAGCTTAATGATCAATTTGTAAGATAGTTTCCTTACCAAGGATGTAGTTCTGCCATTCATTGAGTGCTTGAACCAACAGTTAAATTTCTTGTCATAAATGTTGTAGTTGATCTCAACTTGGGATAAGGTTTTTGAATGGTATTCCATTGGATGCCCCTACTTAAGAACAACATGTATGGCATATTGAGAAGTATCTATCTCAATCTGAAAACTCCACTGCAAGTTGGGAAGAGAAAGCATTGAGGTAGAGCAAAGAGCATCCTTCAAATTTTGAAATGCATGTTCTGCTTCAAGAGTTCAACAAAGATTCTTTCAATTTTTGTCCTCCTGATTTGGTGGGAAAACAATGTGATAGTAATGGTAGATGAATTTTATGTAAAAATTTGTTCCTTCTAAGAAACTCTTCAAATCTATAGTGTTAATAGGTGTGGGCCAATCCTTCTGTTATCCACCAAGTTGCACTAGGATGGACTTGCAGTTGAGCCGCCAAAGATTGAACATTCACATGTTCAAATTCAAAGTTCAGAAGTCCAGTCGCCATTTTTTACCACTTTTTTCACATTTCCATACCCTGCGGGGAATTGTAAAAAATGACTTAAGCATGTGATTTTTGTAAAAGGCTTATCCATTTGAGACTTACACATTAGTACATTACTCTAGAGTGTTTTTTTTACTTGTTAATTATATTTTTCTTTTTTCAACGATTTATAATTTTCGAGTTTTTTCACTCAATATCCTCCAAAGCTGGAGTAATTGTCCTAGTGGGTATGCCTTGGGTGTTGTTTAAGTCTAGGGTTTTATGTATATAACCATACTAAGCATTATCCTAGAGTCTTATGGAAATTTTCTAAGTCCCCCTTAGGTTTTTAAAGTTTTCCAGTTAATAAAAACTTTCCAGCAAACAGGTTATTTTAATTGTAAATGGTCATAAAGTTGTAAAAAGTGGCATTGGATGTTGTTGTATGCCATGTAGGTGCTCTTTTTCTAACCTAGAGAACCTCCTAAACCCTTATCCCCCTTTTTTGAGTCAAAAAAGTGATTTTAATCACTCAAAATTGATTTTTGCTCATAGAAGGTGAAAAAGACATAAAAAATCAATAAAAATCAGCAAGCCTAAATAAAAGGAAACATGTCAGGGACATGTCTTCGCTGTGTCTGGAGTTCAAAACTAAGGTGTTGAGTTATCTGGAGTGGTAGCTGATTTAATTGATGAAGTGGACAAGGGTGGAGATCCCAAGGATGGGACTCACCCTTCCTTGGCATAGGTGGCGCATTTGTGGAGGGGGGCGTCAATCCCAAAGGGAGAGACTCGCCCTCCCTACCTATCGTTCACACATGGTGCTTTCCCTTTTCCCACATGTATTTTGAAGTGGAGATCACTCGACCTCATGTGGAGAAGTGTCAATGCAATCTCCCTCACTCACTCCCACACTTCCTCACTTATGTGGTGCGCCTCTCTCACTTAGCTCACGCACTAGCCTTGGGTCTATCACCCCATTTACTATTTAACAAGGTAGACCCCTCCTCTTTAGATTTAATTGGAGCTTTGGTATTCGATGCTTGTGTTGTAACATTGTAATACTTTTCATATTGGAATAAAAGAAGACTTTAGAGGTCAAAGTGGTGGATTGTCTAGTGTGTGGATGCATGTATACATGAGGTGATACTATTCTATTTTATTTGCTTATGTATTGTGGTTTATTTTGGCCTTATAGGAGTACTATTACTCACTAGGGTAGGATTTCTAAGCTAGCTTGATTAGTGATCTTACTATCTATCTATTTAAGAGATTTTGAGATGCAATATTTGTTTGGTTTAACCTATTGTGTGTTGAAGTCTCTTTTGTAGGTGATACCATCTTCTAACCCTCTTATTTGCAAGTGTTTGAAGTAGTTTATGCCTCAACTTGGAGTTGTGGACGATCTAGCTTGAATCTTCCATTCTTCCAAGTCATTTGAAGAAGATCCCTCCTTAATTCATCCAAGGACTTCATTGTCCAAGATATTCCAAGCACAAGCTTGTTCCTTTTTCTCCCTCTATTTAAGCTATAGTTCCTTGGTTACTTTACATATACATGCAAGCAATTTGGATCTAGTTTCTAAAGCTAAATATTTAGTTCCTTTTATGCATGCATAGAATAGGTTAGATCTGAATTTTATCTAGAAGTTTCTATCTAAAGAATCTCGATCTAATATAGGAAAAGAATCCCTTTTATCAAGTAATTTTCTGAAAATTTTTAAAGGGATAAAAGCTAATCTTTTCCAAGTAATTTTATTTTTCAAATGTAGCATTTAAGTGCTTTTAACTTGTTGTTTTAGAACAGCAACAAAAGACCCTAAGGAATCAAGCTTTCTAGCTTGATTTCCTTAGTTACTTTTTGCAACTTTTGTAGGTTTTTACTAAGACGTTTTTTGGGCTTTCATACTAATACCCCAAGACACCTTTAAAGTGTTTTTTGGGCCTCTTTTGTTTCCATTTGTTTTCTGTTTTGTGCAGGGTTCGCGAATAAACAAGGGGAAACTCTGCCAATTTTTGGCGGATTTGGAGCATCTGGGACCCCAGAAGCACCCTTTACCTCTTAAAACCATTGTAAAAGTTTATTTTCTTTCCGATCCACTTATATAAGGATCAAAAAGTCTCTCAAATAAGAGATTTTTTTAATCAAAGCAATAAAGAGTGGGCTAAACAACGTCCCGTTTTCGTTTCCCCTAGGGGAGGTGGTGTCTTGTGTTTTGGTTGGTGGTTTGGTTCTTTTCCTTTCATTTCAGTTCACAATCTTCGTCTAAAGCTAAAATAAAATAAACACAACAATCTTAATCACATTTAGCTTAGGTTTTATTTTGGAAAGTAAAACTTCAATTTCTAGTTTAGATTTCCCTTTTTCGCATTTTTATCTTTTTTGGACAAATAAACTAGTCCCCCCAGCTCCTCTGCAAAGAGATTGGACAATGTGGACTTTTCGTAATTAGAGAAACATTTACTTTTCTGTTATTTCAATTTCTTGCTAATAAACCCATCCCCTCAGCTCCTCTGCAAAGAGGATGGAAATGTGGATAGTAGTAATTAGTCTCACATTTACATTTATTGCATTTTCTTTTATTTGGCAAATAAACTCGTCCCCTCAGCTTCTCTGCAAAGAGGCTAGACAATGTAGACAATAGTAATTAGAAAAAATTTACTTTTCAAACATTTTACTTTCAAGTCTTTACTTTTCTTGCAATAAATGAACCCGTCCCCTCAGCTCCTCTAAAAAGAAGCTGGACAGTGTGGACTTAGTAATAATTAGGGAAATCTCAACAGAAACTATTGCTTGGTGTAGAAAACGACCTAAAGGGAGTGTGCGAAGTCAAGCGGGCCCTCTCGGGACATGGTTTCCCACCTACTTTTGGACATCCGACAGCTTTAGTGAGTTTGTTGGAGAAGCCATTTGGGTTTCGAAAACTCTCTGCAAATTTCCACTCTAAAGGGATAGTCTCTCTAGAGGCCACATCTTTAGTTTAGCTTGCAATAGACAATTTCTCACAAGCAATAATTTCATCACACTTAATCAAATTTAAAATCTTCCAAAGACATCTCCACAAGGTAATCTACATTTTCAGCAGCATAACACATGATCTCATTATTGGCAGTGGTCCCAATTTCTATATTTAAGAAGCCATTTGCTTCAAGCATTTACTTTTCCAAACCACTAATTTTATTTTGAAGTATCTAATCTTCTTATGGTTGTTTTACTTGCAAGTACCTGTATCCTTTGAGTATATCTTATGCAAATATTTCCTTTATTGAATATCTTTCCATAAGCTTTATCTTTTGAATGAATGATATATGCTGCTAGTATAGAGTTAATTTTGTTATAGTTTTCTTTGTTGTAATAAACTCCTAGATTTATTTCTTGTACTTAGATTAGTTCAATCCTTAGTATATTTTGCTAGGGACTACCCCCCTTGGCTTCGCTAGGAGTTGGCCTAGACAAAGGAGTCGAGGATCAGGTGACAACACCTTGACTCGAGACTTGCCCCCAAGGACACACCAAGTAGATTGAAGAGTTCTTCCACATCACCCAGGTGTGTATAAAGGCGACAACACCTTCAAAACTTGAACTTTGGTTGGATCTATGTGAATTCTTGTCTAATCAATAGATGTAGTTTCTCCTAGATTTGTTCAACTGAGATTTAGGCAAGGTTGGAGTCCTGAGAGTCTTTGGAGTCATTGGAGGTTTTATGGGGAGCCATAGGACACACAATATGCTTGAACAGTTTGGGTTTATAGTTGGGAATAGTGATTTATGATTACAGGGGTGGATTGGGGTCTCAAGCATAAAATCAGAAGTGTGGGACCTTTCAAGGTGTTTACATTCCATGTGACATTTTCATCAAAATAAAAGGAGAGAAAAGAACAATATGAAGGCAAGAAAAGGAGAGAAAAGAACAATATGAAGGCAAGATCCAAAGTATGGTACAATGAATTGTTGGACTACCCATCTCAACTTGACCTTCTTCTCTCCATGTCAGAGTCACGTACCCAACTGAAGGAGAGTGGCCACAATTGAGAAAAGTCTCCAATAAAAATACAATAAAGTTGGTGGTGAATAATCAACTGGACTTAATCACCCAAAAGAGAAATTATAAAATATAAAAGTATACTAAAGTACAAAATAGAAAAAGTACAATTCTGATACATGTTCACACATGTTTATTAGACTAAGTCTCATCAAATTCAACAACTAGATACAATGATTGCATTACAGATCTTCCAAAGAAAATAAATGATCTCAATCCTCTCGATTTCTTAAACCCTAAGTTGCACGATACAGGGAAATAGATATGAGTTTCTGAAATGGAAATGGAAATGGGAAAACACGATCGATATATAGATATATATAATGTTCTATTTTATAAATAGCACATTATATTGAAACTTTGAAAGAAAGAATTATGAATAAATGAGCAAGAACATTTAAATGACAAGCAATGTTCCACTATCACTTATATTGGGATCCTCATCATTAGTATTACCCTTTACCTCTTGTCTAGTCTTTGTCTCTACCTCAATCCCCTACGGACATCAGTCAACACCACCCAATTTTCATGAAACTGTCTAGTCCAAGCATTAAAATATGGTAGAAAAATATTAACATGCATAATCAATGATTTTGGCTTGAGTGAAGGGTACATTTTTGTTAAGGCCACGACAAAGGAGTTCAATAATCAACACCACCAACATCAGGGTACATAGAGGGCTTGGTGTTCTTGATTAAATGCAAATCCCATACCCTCATACGTGATAGTATCCAATGAAAATGCTGCAATACTGCCAATTCTGAAATCTTGAGAACTGTTAAGTCTGCTCAATTTTGAATAGGATGTGAAATTCTACTTTCTGCATATCAAGTCCGATGAGGTTGGAACCGCTCTCAAAAATCGTGAAACAATTAATGGTAATTGCCAGCATCTTTGGTCAAACCTAGCAGAAAACAGAGTCAAACCAAGCCAAAATAGGCAGATTTAGTGTTGGAAAGGCATCATATGGACGCTGGTACGGCCCAGAAATGTGTTTGTGGCCATACTAAACGTGTTTCCCACATGGGAGATGGGTTTGTACAGTCGGAAATGCATTTCAAGGCCATACCACACATTTCCGTATTTCCGTATGGAAATGAGCTTGGTATGGCCCTATACTAGACGTTTCCTGCGACATAGCTTAAAAAATTCCATGTTTTGAAAGTTTGAAACATTATGTGGTATTACAAAGTACAAGAAGAAAACATTTGTAATCTAGCCTAACACTCCAGCTACCAAAATCTTATATTCCAATTTATATTATAATGGTTATATATATTTATGGTGTGTAGGTTGCAGCTTTCACCTTTTGCATTATTGCGTTCTTATTGTTTCCTTTGTGCACATAACACTTGTTATCAGAGCCTGTGATTAAGCCTTTTTGGAGTTCTGAGATTCTGGTTTCTTTGGAGTCTGTACCATCCAAAATTCTCTTTGAACTCTTGACGTTAAAAAATTCTACAGATTACTTGAATAATTTACGATTTGCTGGCACCTTCACCACTGTTTTTCAGGCTATTGGTGTGTTGTGACATTATGTCTGTTCAGTCCATCCTTTGTCTGCCACGACATGTACAGTGTTTCCTTAATTGGTTAAACCCTTTATTATCTTCCTACATTGTTGTTAGCCCAATTTATTTACTTCATTAGGAGAGGCTCTAAGCACTCCTTATTTTACTGCATGTACCAACCGTACTCTATAGTCCCATTGACCTTTTGTTAGTTATGAGTGGACATTAATATAATTTCATTTCATTTCTTGGACTATTTACACATCCAAAAATGACAAGCCAGAATTTATTGTGGTGAATTAATTGATTCCTTCTGTTTGTCTTTCCTTTTTTTGTTTTGGCTGATTTAATGTTGACACAATCATTGCCATATAAATAAAATTCCATCCAAGAAGTTATGTGTGTTAAGTATTAATGAGAACTATATTCATATGGAGGCCCTGTTTATTAAAAAATCACTAAAAAAAGACAAGGTTGGCTAAGAGGACTTCCCCTGTTTCATTTGAGGAAACTTAAATTGGGACGATAATACTGATAACACTGGTGTGTAAATTATTTACTAAATGTTCAAGAAATTTTTTCCTTGTTTGTTTTTCTGATTTAATGTTTAATATAATCATTGCCATATTAAAACAAGTCCATCCAAGAAGTTATATTTATTAAGTATTAATGAGAACTATGTTCATATGGAGGCCCTATTTATTAACAAGTTATTAAAAAAGACAAGGTTGGCTAAGAGGATTTCTCCTGTTTCATTTGAGGAAACTCAAATTGGGACAATAATACTGATAACACTGGTGTATAAATTATTTGCTAATATGTTCAAGAAAATTTGACAAGCTTGCTATGCTCCTTTTTCATACTTTAAGCTTCTTCTTCAGCTATTTTTGTCCTTTTTTTATCAATTTGGTGAAGACTAAATGGAAAAATGGCTTTGTTTCAGAATGAAAGAATAGTAAACAAAAAAGAGGTTTCTCATACAATAATCCTAGCATAAATTCTGTTTAGGATAACTGCAGTGGTTACAGATGGTCTTCTTTAATTCTTGGTTAAGCAATTTCATCTGTTTAGGCCCCTATCTGACTAATCCTTTGAAAACTTTGGGCTGGTCTATATTAGATTCACAAAGATCCACCTCTATATTCAGGATTTTCATAAGCCCGAGTTCTATGCTGTTGTTGGATCTTTGGCATCGTTTTAGTACACAGTTGTTTTCTGTCTTAACATATTCTACTTCTTGTACTTAAGTGTCATCTGATTTAATATTAGGGATCACCATATGCCATAAGCACTAAGTTGATTAAGTGGTTTTGGATAGAACATGTGTGCCTATGCTTAGTTGATCATGTTGCTTTTATATAACACTTGACAGTGAAATTTGGAATGCCAAGGCAAATGGTTTCAACAAAATCTCTGATTTTTTACCTAATTGATATGTAGGATTCTTTATCAAGAAATTAATTATATCAAGGAAGGGGGTAATGCTGATAGGTTCAGGCGAGACTTCCGTAACACCAAGTGGGTTCGGGTGCCTGTATGTTTCCTCCTATTGAAGCCTTCCATATTTTTCTCATTTAAACTACTAAAGTCCACTGAACATTTTAAACACCTTCAAAGTGCTGTACATATTTATCTTAACTAGTTTTGCACCAGTTCATGTCAGTTAGATAATATAACTTATATAAAAGATATGCACGACCTTGCATCAGAATCAAAAAGATTCAAGGAGGTTTGATAACTTATATAATCCCATACTTTTACAGGAAATATATTGGGATTACACTACAGAAAAGATACTGACGCTGGAATATGTCCCAGGTAACTTTTAGAGGACACGGTATTTACTGCGTATGAACATTTCAAAGAAAGAATACCACATTGGTCTAGAATATATTTTTGATATTTCTCAACGGATTGGCTTCCTACTGATCCAGATGCTGATCTTATGGCAAAGCTAGTTCATAAAATCATGTTTTAGAAGGTCTTTAATTCTATTACCTTGTATAGGTATCAAGATAAACAATTTGGATCTCCTTGATGCTGGCGACTATGACCGCTCTCAGATTGCTAGACGAGCTGTTGAGTCCTATTTGATTCAGGTTAGTTAATTTTGTAGTTATGCAAGGACAATTATTTTAAGTCCCACCTATAGAAGATATTTGAATCGTATATAAGCATATATATAGAGAGAGAGATCTTGTCTTGGTATCAGATGGAAGATGCTTTGAACTGGGCAATGTTTGTTAAAATATTGTACAGAAGAATTCATGTGTGTGATTTATCCAAGTCAGATTATTCGACAAGTTGTTGGGTTTCCTCGGGTTTTGTGAGATATGCTATGATGCATTCCCCTTATAGAACATTTTGAAGGGTGTCATTCTTCTCTGATTTTTTAAGCCAAGGAATCATCCCAATATCTTTCCCGCTGCAGTGATGCTATCTGTTAATGGGACCTTTCAGACTGTTCCAAGCAAATTCCCTCCAGTAGGACGAGACATAGAGCTTAACTCTGTTGGATGCAACTACTGACCTATGATTAGAGACAGTCAAAAAGTAGTCAAGAATGAGATATTCCACAATGATACCAGCACTGAAACATCCCGTTAAATACCATGTGAATAAAAGAAGCTTATTGCTTATCGTGACAACTAAATAATTCAGTTTACTGTGGATAAGATGGTCCCTACTTCCAGTAGCAATCTAACAGCAGTAAGAGTTGACATCGCTGGGTTCATCCTTGGCTGTGTGTTTGTTTGCAGATTTTGAAGACCGGTTTTTTCCATGCTGATCCACATCCAGGAAATCTAGCAATTGATGTGGATGGATCCCTTATTTACTATGATTTTGGAATGATGGGTGAAATTAAATCATTTACAAAGGACAGGTTGCTCCAAATGTTCTATGCAGTTTACGAGAAAGATGCCAAAAAGGTACTGTCTAGGTCATTAGATACATATTATACTTTCAGTGTAGCTAATTATGCTCAGCATTTATTTCATGAGGATATTTATATATTATCTAATTAAAAAACATGCATAGGTACAGTATGAGATGTGCCCAATTCTAGTCTATTTTCTATAGAGATCCATCTTATTTTTCCCGCTTTTTCTTTTGATACAATATTTCGACATTTTTGCATGTAAATGTGATTTATGCTTCTAAGAATAAGCCTAAGTGCCTCAAGTATCTTCTGTGTTGTGGATTATGCATTCTATTAGAATTTTTAATTGTTCTGGTAACATAGGAAATGGTCCCAAATATTTTGTGTGTTATGGATTATGGATTCTATTAGAATTTTAATTTTTCTGGTAACATACGAAATGGTCACAAATCTATAAAGTAGAAAAAGATCATGTGAATCTAGACAAGTTCTAAGAACTATTCGTAGAAATGGCATTTTGCTGATGGTATAAGCGAATCTCCATAGTTTTAAGCTGGAAGAATTTCATTCTTTTGTAATGTTTATTGGCAAACTTTCAAACAAGTTCTTTGAACTCTTTGTAGAAATGACGTTTTGCTGATGGTATAAGTGAATCTTCATAGGTTTAGGCTTGAAGAATTTTATTCTTTTGTAATGTCGATAGCCAAACTTTTGAAAGGGTGCAACTTTATTGGGCATGGTTCTCTAACATTTAGAAAAATATTTGTAAATTGCCAGCTTCGAATTTCATATCTTGTTTCTTATCGTTTTAATGCAGGAACTTGATTTTAATATCTATTACAATCAGTGAAGAAACCTGCCCCCACCCCTAGGAGGGCACATCCCTTGCATTTCCCCATCTCATAGGGACTTGGGGACTGCAGGGGATGTCCTCGGGATGAGGGGGACATGTTTCTCCTAGAAAATGGGGACATTTTTCCCTAGGAAACATCCTCGATGGTTTTATAGATGTCTAGATGTCCCCTCTCCAAACCTCCACACATCTGGCACTGGTACTCCAAAAGGAAATATTCAAACAATGTTTTGACATTCAAATCATGACAAAAGTTAAATATTATTTATGCATCATATGTTGAAGGACTATGTAACATGTTTTTATAATAGTTATGACTCCCATGTTAGGTAGGTTCTTGTGTCGAATATCTATTCTTTTTTTTTCTGGTTTTAATATCCCCTTAGACCATATCTATTAAGATTCAAGCCTATTATTTAATGTTGGATTTTCCTTATTTACAGAGCATTAGTGTTACTAGTGTTCTTTTACTTCGTTACCATTAACATATATATCATATACTGAGCAGTAGCAACATAAACAAGAGACAAAAGAATACAAGAGATTTATCCTGGGAAAACCCCAAATGGGGGAAAAACCCAACAACCTTTCTTAGATAGATTCCGTTCACAAAGTAAGTCCAATTAGATAAACCCTATCATAAGTGCTAGCTTAACCAGAAATACCACCCCAGGTGCAGCAACAACACCATACAAAGGTAGCGCACCTGCTCAAGGAGTAGCGCACTAGAGAGAGATACCAAAAGACTGAGCAATAATAAATTGTGCAGTTGGAGCTACTGTGTCACCTCCTCCAAACTTGTGCCTTGCTTCTGTGTAGCTGGGAGAGTGTGAGTGAGTGCACAAATGAGCTAAGGCGCCTCCTTATTTATAGTCTTCTTGTCCTTCTAGCTGGGTCGACTTCTCTTCTGGGAAGGTGTCTTTTCATTATACTTTATTCTTCTGGGTCGACTTCTCTTCTAGGGTATTTCAACATCTGTCCAATGGATCTCTTGCTTCCGGAATCTTCTCCGCATCTAAGAAAGGTCATCTAGGAGGGAAAGATCCTCCCGCAGCTACCAAAACATCAACACTCCCTCTTAGCTAGGGAGGCATCTTTCACGATGTCTCCATTTGGTAGTCCACTGACTACTCTACAATTTGGTATGTAATGTTCCTGACTTGGCTAGTCTAGGAAACGCTGCTAATGTGTGTGTAGGATCAATCATTTACAGCATATAGATGGTCATACAAATAATAAATGCGACAAAGGACTGCAAAGTTTATATTATGATATCTCTGCGGATTACAAAAGGCCGAATGCGGTTAAATAAAAATGACGACACTCAGCTAGATCAAAAGATAAAAGGATCTTAGCCGGAATACAAATAAACAACAAAAGATAATACCCGGAATATGTGAGCACTACGGGATCAATGGATGCGCTGGAACTATGGCAGCTCGTACAGTAACTGCTGGAAGTCTGGAAAGTTCGCCCTGGGAGCTATACCTCTCGGAATGGCCTGGAAATTGTTCCAAATGATGCGCCCTGCCCTAGTCCTCATTACTGGTAACTGTCGGACCCCTCTGCTAGTGGGTTTGGACCCCGGATGGATCCCCCTGGGGGAATGCGCCCCTCTTTCTCTGGCAAAATGCATCCTAGTGATTCCACCGTCGGAATCAGACGAGATGTGTCTCAAAATGACTGCCTTGGTCTACTGGGAAATGGGTCGGAAGGGTTTCCTTGAATATGGCCTGATGCTCGCTCGGGAACCCTGAATATATCCGCCAAAAGTGTCGCACTCCCAAGTCTAGAAAATGCGCCCCAGATGATTCCTCCGTCGGAATCTGGCGAGGAACCAGGCA
>SNQJ01S0150746.1:33210-48734 GCA_010110895.2 Picea sitchensis
TGACACACAGTCACTGCTAGTGGAACACATCCACTCTAGTAGCACACAGCTACTGTCCGAAGTCACACATCCTCTACCAGTGGAACACATCCACCGAAGTAGCACATAACTACTGTCTGGAGTCACATAGCCTCCGCCAGTGGAACACATCCACCGTAGTAGCACATGGCTACTGTCCAGAGACACACAGTCTCCGCCAGTGGTACACAACCACCGAAGTAGCACACAACTACTGTCCAAAGTCACACAACCTCCGCTAATGGAACACATCCACCGTTGTAGCACACAACTACTGTTCATAGATGCACAATCTCCGCCAGTGATACAAAACCACCGAAGTAGCACACACCTACTGTCTGGAGTCACACAGTCTCCGCCATAGTCTTACGATTACGCGTGTGATGTTTCTTCTCTCAGCAGGTCCGACAGTGCATTACCCCCTCAGTCACCTCACGTGACTAATCCAGGGAACCCTTGGCCAGAGGGGTTAGCCGACATGAGAAGAAACAACACACATCCCTCTCAACAAGGGTAGACATTCAACAACACTCCAAGCTTATCCCTAAAGTACTCATACTTCACTCTTGACAAGAGCTTGGTGAGGATGTTCGCTATCTGCTCGTCCGTGGATATGTACTAGAGCTCCATAGCTCCTCTCTGCACCATGTCCCAAATGTAATGATATTTGATCTCTATATGCTTATCCCTGTCATGGAATACATGGTTCTCGGTAAGCTTCATGCAACTTTGATTGTCACAATGTATCAAAGTTGGCTCCAATTCTAGATCAAATATATCGTGTAGAAACTTTTGGAGCTACATTGTTTCCCCACTTGCCATGCTTGCTGCGATATACTCTGCTTCTGATTTACTGAGTTCCATTGGTGTCTGCTTCCTTCTCAACCATGAGATCATGCTTGATCCCAGACTAAAACAACATCCGAAAGTACTCTTCCAATCCATTGCACTCCCTGCCCACTCATAATCTGTATATCCCTGCAGCTTCACATCTCCACTTGAGACATATATCAATCAATATCCAACCGTACCATGAAGGTACCTCAACATATGATTTGTTGCCATCCAATGTACCTGGCTAGGTTCAACCATGTATTGACTCAAGGTGTTCACTGCAAAGCATATGTCTGGCCTGGTGTTAACCAGGTACATCAAAGATCCAATCAACTTTTTGTACATCGTGGGATCCACCAATCTGAAGATTTGTCACTCAAGAGCTTCATATTTATCTTCATAGGTGTGGTCATGGAATTGCAGTCCATCATCCCGAATTTCTTCAAGATCTCAACAATATATTTTCCTTGGCTAAGGAAAATCTCATCTGATCTCTGCCATACCTCCAATCCCAAAAAATAATGCATCAGACCTAGATCCTTCATCTCGATCTCGAACTCTTAAGCGAGCTCCCTCTTACACCCAACTATGAGATTCTCATCTCCTGTCAAAAACAGGTCATCCACATGTAGGATCAATGGGCAACCATCAAATAACTGTCTAATCTGGCATATCATGCCCTAGGTTCCTGCTTGGGTCTATACAAAGCCTTCTTCAATCTGCAAACATGAGACTCCTTATCATGTATCTTGTGGTTGCTCTATGTACACTTCTTTTGGCTACCGGAGCAAGTGTCTCGTCATAATCTTCTCCCTCTTGTTGGGAGAATCCTTAGGCCACAAATCAAGCTTTGTACATCTCTATGCTTCCATCTGCATCATGCTTGATCTTGTAGATCAACTTGGAAGTCACTACTGACTTCCCTTCTAGTCTCAGAACCACTTCTCACACATCATTCTTCATGATGGACTGATACTCCTCCATCATGGAATCCTTGCATTCCTGCTTCTCAACAACTTCTTCAATGGTGGAAGGCTTTGAATCAATGATGTTGCTCATCAGCGCCACATAGTTGAAAAAAATGTGTGGTTTTTGGAACTGAGGCAAAATCTATATCCTAGTCCTTCTAACTGGCTGCCTCCTCTGTCACTGCAACAAGGACTATCGAGACAAGGGAATCCTCCCAGGAGATCTCACATCTCCTAGAAGCCTCTGAAGCTTCGATCTAGCCTCCTCAACTCATGGCACATGTCTGTCAGTCCTGGAAGACGTCTCTATCTCCTATCTGAATCTGAGAAGGAATACTTTATGAATGAATGTCTCTGAGCCACTGACTCTCACTGAGATCATGTTCACTTTGAATCTGCATGCTGCCTCTGAAGCTTGACTCCCTCTGAGTCTATACGATCTCCGGAGTCACCTGCTTCCGCTGCATCTGTTGACTTCTTTTGAAGTCTGATCTCCTATGGACTGTGATGGGAGGTTGCTCCTCCCTACTGGATCCTAAGGGTTGACTCCCTCTGAAATCTAGCTCCGTCTGAGTTGGTACTTGGTGGGGCCGCCTGCCTCACCACTGGTGGAGTCATCTACTTCTCTTCATAGTATGGCTTATTAATTCCATGTATCTCTATGAGAACATGCTTGTTTACTGCATCGTTTCTAGGTAGGCCCTTCTGGCACTGCTGACTCTTCCTGATGATCTAAAGAGTGGTCAAATTAACTGTATGGTCATCTTTGGAGATTTCTTCTCCTCACAGTCAATCTCCATAAGAGATATGCTTCTTCGTCTTCTACTTCACATGGGTGTGTACGTTCATGTACACAGTTCTATGTCTCAACTAGAGACAATTCTAAATCGTTGCCTCCTGCAACCGTCATCATAGCTCCTTCTCAGAGCTATCACCTGTGACCTGCCTGGAACAAGAGACAAGAAAAACATTCCCATGGTAACCTCTATGTAATGGTTAGTAATCAAGAACATCTCTTAGAGGAGATCAATTTCATATTGCAGACAAGTATATCATTAATAATGAACAATGAGCATTTTCTTAATGGTAATCGTACCGAGAGTATTCAGGTGTACCTAAACATTTGATAGCACTAACAAATAATGAAGCTGTAAAGATTGCTATCCTAGGTACAAAACTTACTTAAGCAACAACAATATAAAACATCAAACCCGATATGCAAACCTGGAGTATGGCGTTGCTGTCCTGCTTGAGTTTCCTTCTATCTTTCATATGCATGGAAACACCATTGTCTAAAAGACAAATTCTTCATCTTTTGATGCCTTTGAGTGCTCTTCAGCATCTGCTGCATGTGCATGGTATTTCTTCTTCTCCTTTTCATTTCTATCTGGACATTGAAAGGCATAATGTCCCAACTTCTAGAAACTATAGCATCTGACCTTTGATGCATCCTTCTTGTAACGAGGTCTCTTAGACTTCTTTGGGCTGCCTTCTTCCCTTTTCTTTCTCTTCTTCACTTGGGCAGCAAGTGCTTGATTTTCTTCCTCATTAGTCTTTTGTGTCTTGGATATCATCCTGGATTCCTCTTGAGTGCAATTTGACCATAACTTGTCAAACTTGGGCAATCTCCTTCTTGCTCTAATTCCTTGGACAAATGGGTCCCATGAGGGAGGGAATCCATTGAGTGTCGTGGTCACAAGTTCAACGTCTTCTACTGGATCTCCAATAGTTTCTAACTGATCCTTGATCTGTGAGATCCTTGTAAAGAAGTTGGCTATCGTCTCTGACTTGTTCGTAGTCACATTTTTGAGTTGATGTCGTAGGGTAAGCTTTTGAATGGTGTTCTTGCTTTCATAGAGCCTGGTTAGGGCATCAAACATCTCCTTTGCAGTATTTAGTTCTGATACATTGGGTATCAGGTGATCCTTGATTGAGTCTGTCAAGATCCTCTTGGCCTTGACCTCATTCTTCTTGAACTTTGTCTTTGCTTCTTCGTCTTCGGGTTCTGGAAGCATCTTCTTGGCGTGATCCAATAATTCATTCTCTTCTAGAATGAGTTGTATTCTATGCTTCCAGGATCTGAAGTTATCTGCTCCATCCAATCTATCCTCAACTCTTATACTGGTTGACATTTTCGCCGGTAGAAACCCTAGCACTGGAAAACATCGATTTTTCAAACGTCACCAAACTACACGCTAAGGGTTTTAGGGGGTGCGCTAGCTTAAGGCGCACTGCTTTGCGAAGGAATTATTCCCAACGTCCTTGGGATAGTTCTTAACGAGCTTGACAAAGTATTGCAGCTGCAAGGTGTCGTTGTAGCGATCTTCCTTCCAGTGGTCAAACTGTTCTGAAGGTAACTAGCTCTGCTACCATGTTGGATTTTCCTTATTTATAGAGCATTAGTGTTAATAGTGTTATTTTACTTCGTTACCATTAACATATATATCATGTACTGAGCAGTAGCAACATAAACAAGAGACAAAAAAAACAGAAGAGATTTATCCTGGGAAAAACCCAACAACCTTTCTTAGATAGATTTCGTTCACAAATCAAGTCCAATCAGATAAACCCTAGCACAAGTTCTAGCTTAACCAAAAATACCACCCCAGCTGCAGCAGCAGCACCATACAAAGGTAGCGCACCTTCTCAAGGAGTAGCGCACTAGAGAGAGATACCAAAAGACTGAGCAATAATAAACTGTGTAGCTACAGCTACTGCGTCACCTCCTCCAAACTTGCGCCTTGCTTCTGTGTAGCTGGGAGAGTGTGAGTGAGTGCAAAAATGAGCTAAGGCGCCTCCTTATTTATATTCGTCTTGTCCTTCTAGCTGGGCCGACTTCTCTTCTGGGAAGGTGTCTTTTCATTATACTTTATTCTTCTGGGTTGACTTCTCTTGTAGGGTATTTCAACATCTGTCCAATGGATCTCTTGCTTCCAGAATCTTCTCTGCATCTAAGAAAGGTCATCTAGGAGGGAAAGATCCTCCCACAGCTACCAAAACATCAACATTTAAGAATTGCTTCTTTGATTGAGTTGTTACATTATAGTCATATTTTCTAGAATCTTGTGTTTAATTTTTTTATATTTTCATTCATTTTAAAATTCTAATTACTTTTTATCATCCCTCTCCACATGCCCTTGTTCCATGGAAGTTAGGGGTACCCTCCTGTTGCCACCTAATCTGCACCTCGAGTCACGTGGAAGAAATCTTCAATCCACTGGGTGTGGCCTTGGGGGCAAGTCTCGAGCTAGGTTGTTGTCACCTGATAACTCGACTCCTCTATCTAGGCTAACTCCTAGCGAACCTAATAAAATAATCTAAGGCTTGTTAAGCTA
Source organism: Picea sitchensis (assembly GCA_010110895.2). NCBI lineage: Eukaryota > Viridiplantae > Streptophyta > Pinopsida > Pinales > Pinaceae > Picea > Picea sitchensis. Next base: position 38,366 of record SNQJ01S0150746.1, read on the forward strand.
GTTACAAAGAAATTCTAGGAGATAAATGAAACAAGAGCAAATACTAATCTAGCATCATATAATGACACAATAAAAGATTGCTTATGCGAAATGATATTAAGCAAATGACATGCTCCAAAGCAACAACTGACAATAAGCAAATGGAAATATTGTAGACCAATGCCAATAATGTAAGTGTATATTTCTACAAGATAAATGTGTTGTGAAATGCTCTTGGTAAGTTGTATTAGTTAAGGATTTCACTTGGATTTAAGTTAATTGAGTGAGATGGATCGATAGTGAAAATCCACTCACGATTGCAAGAGATTGTAAATGAGAAAATGAAAGATCTAATCTATCGTGTGTTTCCTTTAAACTATAATCCCTCAAATGGGTACAAGCGAAACTGCAAGGAATTCCAACAGGGGGAGAATGTATCTCAAAGTATCCCCCTGAAAACATGAGCAATTTGTTGGTATGGATCCCATATTGAGCAATAATGGCAAAAGTTTTTTCCTAATTAGACTACTCCGCACAAATCAAGTCCCTTTCTGAATCATGCCAAGATCAAGAAATGCTTGCGAGGCTGAGAGCATAAGAGGGCCTTGACGGGGAAGGTTCGTTACTTTGCAAAAATGAAATAACTGAAAATGAAACTAAGCTAACTAATCTAAAACATAAATTAAATGTTTTATTGTGTTGTGGGTTTGTTTTAGATTTATTTTATCTTTTTAAGTTAGAAAAATGGACACATGCAAAATGAAATGCAAAATTGAGATGATCCCCCGAGAGTAGGGGGGATGGGAGGACTAGTGGGTTATCCCATTGTTGCCTTCAAGTTACAATCTTAAGAATGAAGGTTTGTTGGTCTTTTATAATCCCAAGACCACTCAAACTTACAAATTAGAAGAATAAAATGATTAGATGGAAGATTAAGTTCTTTGGGGTGTCCCGGATGCTCCAGATCCACGAAATTTGGGCAACACTTCCTCCTAGTTGTTTGTCAAACCTGAAAAAACGACAAGCTATTTTGATAGAAAGATGCCCAAAATTCTTTTGGGACAACCTACAAAAAGTGTTAGTCTTAAGCCAAAAATTACCAAGTGAAAGTTAGACAAAAGTTAGCAAAAAATGACCAGGAAAGCAAGCAAAACACCAACTTTCTTAGTGGATTTTGTTTGTTGTTGGGGACAGAAAACAAATAGGCACTAAGATTTTCCAAATATGAGATTTAAAGCTCTTAAAATTTATCTATCTTTCAGTTATTAAGATTTAACTATAAAACTTGCTTAAATGATAAATTTCTATGCTAGATCTAGCTTAAATGATAGCAAAATTGAAAGTGCAATCTAGATCTATGCATGCATGCAAAAGTAAAGATCTATTTAAGATTTATGTTTAGAAATAAGATCTGCTTGCAGGCAAGGAAAGTAACCAAGAAAACTTTGATTTTACGAAAGAGAGAGAGAGAGAAGCTTGAAGATTAGGAATCCTTGGACTATGGGGTCTCCCAGTTGGATGTTGAGGGACTACGTTCTCAAGAGGCTTGGAGCATGTAGAAGGTTGTGCTAGGCTAGTCAGCCACTTCTCCAAGCATGAGGACCTGTAAAACTTAGAATACTTGCAAAAAACTTGTTAAATATTCAATGTCACCTATAAAAGACACTTAGATAATATGTTAATCAACTGAAAAGACATATAAATCTTATGTCGCTAATGCAAATGATCAATAAGATCTAATAAGTAAACTAACTTAATATATCCTATCCTATTGGGTGATAACACCCCTTCAAAGGCTAAAATAATAAATTAAATGCAAGAAACTAAGCTAAAGTTACTTCATATAATTAGCTCAAGACATCAAACGTCCACACAAATGATGCAAACCACCTTCTTGAGCTCCAAATCCTTTCTTTATTCCAACAAAAGTATTACATAGCAGTACAATAGCAAGCTCAGCCCAAACTCTCAATAACCAACAAGAGAGGAGGTAGCTTGAATAAATAGGAAGAGAGGGTGAATTTCCCAAGGAGGGGGGCACACTTCCCAAGAGAGAACGAGCCAAGTGTGTGAAAGAATGGTTGCCACATCTCAAGCTAACTCAAGAAAAGGCGCCACAAGTCAAGAAGAAGGTGAGTGAGAGGGCACCACCTCTCAAGAGGTATGCGCATCTCTCCTTGGGATTGGCACCCTCAAGGAGAGTGCGCCACCTCTCAAGAGGGACGGTGCACCCTCTCTTGGGATCTCCACCAAGTGAGCCTAACACACCACTTAACTCAACAATTAACTCTCCCTTACTTGTTGTCAATTGTCTCTAACAACCAGTGAGAATAAGTGAACTAGAGACAAGTCAAAAACATGTCCCGGACATGTTTCCTTAAAAATAGGGAGTTGATTTATTCACCTTTTTGAGGAAATAATTGTTTTTTGTGAGTAAAAAACAATAATTTCTCTCGAAAAATGGTAGACTTAGGTAAAGGGGTATTCTGGGTTAGAAAACGATACCCCCGAAGGTGTATAACACCTCCTAGTACCATTTATTAATTATTTATATCAATTTACAAGGTAAAATCCCATTTTACAGGAAATTTTACGTTTTATTAAAACAATTAAAAAATCCTAGAGTGACCTAATGCATGTCCATAAGACTCTAGATAAATGACTAGCATGGTAATATATACATTTGACATTAGACTCAAACAGAACACACCAATGCCTGGCCATTAGGACATACTCCAGCTTTGGAGGAAGTGAGTGAAAAACTTAGAAAATTATAAGTCGCTGAAAAGAGAGGAATAATTAACCAAGTAAAAAAACACTCTAGAGTTATGCACTAATGACCAAGTCTTGGGGAGATGAGTCTTTTACATACAAAATACCTCATGCGAACTCATTTTATTACAATTCCCCCATGGGGGTATGGAACATGCATAAAGGAGAAGAAGAAGAAAGGGGGAAAAAATGCCCGGCAGGAGTTCTGAACTCTGAACTTTGAACAAATGTCTTGTTCAATCTCTATGGATCATAGTAAGACCTTCCTAGTGCAACTGTGGAGGCAACACTTCCAACTGTCCCCAAAACATGTCCACCCATTACCACAAGGCAAAGTGCTTAGCCTTGTGACTCCTTTGCTCCAATCACTATTGCAATTGTCTCTTCACTTTGTTTGCTTCCAACAATGACCGATGACACAATCCAATGTTCGACAATGGAGATCCGAGTAGCAACTCAATTTTGTTTTCAATCTCCACTTTGGTGGCAAACCTTTGGGTTCTTGAAACACTTCCTTGTATATGCTTCCATAAGTTGTTTTAGCTGTTGTTCTTGCTATGTAAATTTGGTCTCCATGGAAGTATTACTATTAGTGTCTCTCTTTGACATACAAGAATAAAAGCGCCTGCATGGATTGAAATACTATGCTTGATTATTGACGAAATTTAGTTATATGAAGATTGCTTGGGATGTGCTTCAGCATAATATAGATTAAGATGAAGCATTTAGAACATGTTTTTATGGGATAAAAATTAATTTGTCCTTAGCTTATAGACCCAATTATTTTCAAATAAATTTTACATGCCAATTATTCATCAAATAGATTTACTACATTTTTCAGAAGGGAATTTCATACAGTTTGTTGAAATTTATTGAATATGCAGTAAAGAATATGCCCATTGTCAATTCTTTGAACCATTTTAACTAAATAGAGAAATGATTTTGTGCAGGTCATTCAGTCCCTTATTGACTTAGGTGCACTTCAACCTACTGGTGACATGGCATCTGTATGCTTCTAATCCTCCTTCATATTAAGGAACTTCTATAATCCTCAGTTTTGGAGTTTAGGAACCTCTTTGAACTTTTGAACAGTGCATCCCAAGGAAGCGAAGTAAATTTGAAGGATGAGAGTAACTTGAGAAATGCTTAATCAACAGGCATCACCAAATATTATTCAGTTAATACGATATTGTGATTATTGTTTGAAATGTTCTCTATAGGTAAGACGATCTATACAATTCTTCCTGGATAGGATATTAAACCAGAAACCTGACCAACAAGCAACACTTTCTGCAATTGGGGAGGTATGTTTAATACTAAAGATGCAATCCAGGCATTACTATTTAGTATTTATGTCTAGTATGTACCCAAGAAATGCCTCTTTTTGTTTACATCTTAGTGGGTAGTTCTCTATTTTAATATTTATAGTTCTCTTGATAAAATGATGTTCTAGCTCTTAGATAAGAAGGGCTACTATCTCTGTCCTTCTCTTTACTGACCTTGGTGACTTTTAAGCCTTGGTTATATGGTTGTTAGCTTATAATCTGTTGGATGTATGATGCCCACTTACCGAATCAGAATTTCATTTTTGCATAAACAAGTCTATCACTTTGCCTGAGAAAGCATGTTTTTATTGTGTTATTGACTGGACTAGTGCAAATTTTTGTATTTGTAATATCTTTTTCCATTGATAATGCAGATTGTGTTCATCTTTTGTACACCATGTTTTCATTTCATAGAAGATTTCATTGGTTTATCTGTTACTGTTAACTCCACTGAATCTTGTACATATTGAAGCATATCAAAGTTACTTCAACCCAAGCATTAACACTTCTGACAGTGACCTACTTATATGCAAATCTAGTTTGGTATACTATACTTACACATTAGAGATGACATCTTTAAGTACTTAGAATTTATGCTCAGGAGGTAGTGGAGGTGACAAGAAGCTAAAATATTTCATGCACAACCAAGGGATAATCAAAGCTTTTCTAGGAGAACTGTCTTGCAGTTAAGAGGGAATAATGAGTGTCTTCTAGCTGCTGGGTTGCAACTTGTTAAAGATGTAATGCCCATTTTTAGTTTGGTGCCCCAGTATGCTAAAGCTAAAAGTAGGATCAATTTTAGAAGCACATAATGGTTTTAGATGGGGCAATCTAATTTGGTTGGAGGATAATCCTTATGCTCAGATGTCCAAATTTGGTACAAAATTTGTATTGTAAAAATGTATTCTTATGCAATACAAAAGAAACAGTCTTTATTTTGAAAGACTCTTGTCTTTTCAAATGTGTATGCTTCAAAAACCACCTGGTATCAGAGCCACCTGAAATAATACCACTTGTTATGTTCCTTGATGTACTCATGGGTGGCCATCAGTATCAAAGAAAAGGCACGAAGCCATATAATCTGTAACAAACATAAAGTACATATAATAATATTAATAAAAATAATATTCAGAGGGCACATGTCTAAATGGAATGTCTATTTATGTATGTGATCAATCAATGTATATTTATACACAACATACATACTATTGTAATTACACACATATTTATTATTAATTATATATTTATTTATTTGGAAGGATTGTTTTATGTTATCCTTTTTATGTTGGATATTTTCCTGTAAATGAACTATTGTTCCTTACATCAGTATCAAAGCCCCTTCCAGGGCACCTGATGCTCCAACCTTTGGCCACACATTGATCAGAGTTTCTTTGAATTTTGACCACAGACCTGCTTTTGGCCATTTGGCCATTTTAAGTTTAAAAATTCCACTGAAGAAAGAATATTCTGCTGCTACAAGAAAACAAAAAAGACGAAAGTGTAAGAGAAGATCAGACAAATTATGAATTTCAATGGGTGAAGAATTGAAAAGAACCACTATAGGAAAGAAGATATGCAATCACCATCAAAATTAAAACAATTGAAAGGATTTAGTATATAGAAAAGGGAAACACCAAATTGTACAACTAAGTGAACAAGAAGAGGCAATACACATTGAGTTTCTCTTTCTGCCATAATATTCACAACCTATCTGTTGTCTGAGATAAATTCCAAGATAAATTCAAAGTCTATTGAAATAAATTGACCGCTGCAAATTAGCAGTTAGGGATAAATTTCTCATCGCTGGAAAACTGCAAAAATCATCACAAGTGGAAACACATTAAAAGTCCAAACATTCTTGCAGTCCAAAGAGTATATCCTCTATGGCAGTTTTTGTTCGAGAATTTCTCAAACATTGGGGGGCAAGATTTCAGAGATTTGAAGACACTCTTTAGGATCTTGAGAAAGCCCTTTTAGAAGAGGGATTTTCCTTGAACCCTATTGAAAGTGATGAAGACATAATTAAGGAACAAGCAGTTGAGGATGACTGTGATGATGATCATGAGGTTCTGGATGAAGAAAGTTGCCAAACACTCGAGGAGAGCATTGAGGAAGATAGGAAGTTTTGTGAACAGCTGGTTGAGAATTGTTGTGATAGGAATTTCCTGATTGGACTCTGCATAGAAAGAAGGGAGAGATTTGACGCCATTTTATAGGACTATCAAGACGATCCCACTGATTTGCTGGCCCGAGAAGTTGCTGAGGCATATAAGGCAGTAAATTTGCTGTGTGCTACTGTATTAAGTGGGTATTGCAGCAGGGAAGGCTCTTCGAACCTGGATCAGCCATTCACCTTGTCTAGGGAACTGCTAGAGCTTGACATCGCTGAAGAGGAATTGAGAGATTTTGAAGAAAACACCCCGGAGCAGCCTAATGCCGCTGTTCAAGAGAAAGCCTATGAAAATGATGATGCTGGTATCCTGGAGGACCCCGAGAATTTTCATGCTGGTGCTTCAGGTTGTGATGATGAATCTGCTCCAAAAGAATTTTAGAGCCTAGAAATTGAAGAGGGTGGCATCATACATGCAGCCACCATTGAAGAACATGCTCAAGAGAACTCTGATTTTGAAAAAGGAAGAAATGACAATGCTGTGCAAAACTCTGCGGGTCTGAAGCTCTTTGAAGAATCGGAAGAAGAATACTGCCAGAGAACACAATATGGTGTGGTTTTGAAGACTTTGGATGATGGTATCCCTTATGCCCCAAATTATAATGATGGAGCAATTAGTGGACAGAAACCAGTGTTGGAGCCGTTATCATGTAATCTGGATGAGTTCATCTTAAGAGCTCTAGAAGGGACTCATTCCTTGTGCTCTTTGATGATAACCCTCAGTGTGATGAGTATGAACATCATTTTCTTTTAGAAAAAAACTGGTTTGACAATATCCCGGGATTACAATGTGAAGGCGATAATGCTTTGAGCATTCACAAGTCTCAAGATAAATGTGTTGGAGACAAGAGTCAACCGGGTACGAAGCATGCAGCTCGCCTGGTAAACTCTAAAGCCAGAAATCTGCAGCTGGAGCAAAATAGTTGCAGGTCTTACACTTTTTGTTTTGAGAAATCTCTTGTCTATGACACTTATGAAGACGACTATCAGAGCCCTTTTCTCAAAATCGATGAATACCAATGTGTAGCTTGCTGTAATGTACCTATGCACTGCTGTCACAATTTTGTCTCACTGCTGTTGGGATTTGGTGACAACTAATTCCTTCAAGGATGGATTTGGATCCCCTATTATTCTGCGTTGGTTACAACCAAATAGACCAAGTTAGAATATGGATAGGGATTGCATTTAATAATCAGTTTCTTGTAAATGTATATATATTATAAGTACATGTAAGCCCGTAGAGGTAGTGAGAGAGACAGAGTGAGAACTTGCAAGTCTGTTGTAATCTCCATGATCTGAATAATAAGACAACCAATGCCTATGTTTGGTGGACGTAGCCCAACGTTTGGTGAAACACGTGAAATCCCTATGTTTCTTATCTGTGTGATTGTTAATTATCATATGTGAATTGTGTTTTCCGCATTTGCAATTCTAACAAGTGGTATCAGAGGTGGTTAGAGGAGAGGTGTCGAGGGCGTCAAATTCTCGAAGGAGCCGCAGGAGTGAAACCTGTGTATAGTGCGTTGATTACCACATTGTCGCAGGGGCCTCCTCTTGGAAGGTGCGACGTCCTATAGGCTGGCCTTCGCTTGCACGAAAATTCTTGAGCTCGTCGCACCCTGGCTGTATCGAGAGGGGCGACGACCACTTGAAATCATCGCAGCCTGGTTGTAGTTTGAGGTGTGACGGCCCTTTGAAGCACGTCACAGGGCAGCTCCATCGGGAGGTGCGACGACTCCCAAAGATAATATTCACATGGTTATTTGGAATTTAAGGCATGGTGCGAATCTTTTGAAAGTTATGCTTTATATTTTATAATATTATATTGAATGCATAAAAGGGTGGAGGAGTGTATGAATTTAAAAGGTTATATGAATTAAGCGTGAAGGTGAATGCTTATAAAAGGTGGATGTTTTAAAAAGTAAATCTTTTTCTTTATAAAAGTTTTTTATTAACCTTTTATTAATATTTTGGGTTAATACTATTATTCCTCCACATTTAAAAGGGTTTTATAAGCAGTGGGTATTAGGAGATTTTGTGCTAATGGCTAAGATGCAGAGTTCGAAGTTTGAAGTTGAAAAGTTCAGCGGTAAAAGCAACTTTGAGCTCTGGAAGCTTAAGATGCGGGATTTACTGGTGCAACAAGGGTTGCAAAAAGCATTAGCAGGCAAGTCAAAGAAACCAACAACCATGACGAATGAAAAATGGGAAGATCTGGATGCAAAAGATCTTAGTACCATTCGTTTATGTCTGGCGGATGATGTTATGTTTAATATCATAGGAGAGGATACAACATCAGGCTTATGGAGCAAGTTGGAAAGTCTATATATGACGAAGTCCTTGACGAGCAAAATCTACTTGAATAGACAGTTGTACAGTTTGCAGATGAAAGAAGGTACAAAAGTTGTTGACCATTTAAATACCTTCAATACCCTTATAGTTCAATTGACTAGTATGGAAGTTAAATTCGAAGATGAAGATAAGGCTATTACACTATTGTGTTCATTGCCTAAGTCTTGGGATAATCTAGTCACCTCTATTAGCTTTAGCTCAATAGATGTTTTAGATTATGACTCTGTTGTGGGAGCTGTTGGCTGAGGAGATGAGGAGAAAATCTAGTCAAGAAACCTCAACTTCAGAGGCGATGTTGATCAGAGGTCAAACTAAAGAGCAAAATGGGAGAAGTTTTTCTCGATCTAAGTCAAGACGCAGAAAGGGTAAAGAAAAATGTTGGTACTGTGGCAAAATAGGACATCTCAAGAAAGATTGTTGGAAAAGAAAGGAATCTGAGGAAAACTCTACGAAGGAAGCAAATTTGGCTATAACAAATTCAGGTATGACTGATCAAGTTTTATCTGTTTCTAGTAATTTACAATATCAAGAAGAATGGCAGTTAGATTCAGGTGCCTCCCACCACATGTGCTCACATAGAAATTGATTCATTTCTTACCAATCTGTTGATGAGGGTGTAGTGTTTATGGGAAATGGTATTCCCTATAAAACTGTTGGGGTTGGTAGTGTTAGAATCATGATGTTTGATGGTATTGTTAGGGAATTAACGGATGTTAGATATGTACCTGATCTTAAATCAAATTTGATTTCATTGAGAGTGTTGGATTCTTGTGGATATAAGTATACAGGTCAAGGTGGAGCACTCACATTGTCGAAAGGTAGTTTAGTAGTGATGAAGGCAACAAAGGTTGATAACCTTTATAAGCTGGAAGGGAGTACTGAAGTTGCATCTGAAGTGACAGATGTATCTTCTTGTTTATGGCAGAAGCATCAAGGTCATAAGAGAAAGAAAGAATTGCAGGTACTGGTAAGCGGTAAATCATTTCCAGACTTAAAAACTTTGTTTCTGAATTCCTGCTTGTTTTATATCTCTGCAAGTTATGATGGTGGTATCAAGGGATGTTGTGTGTGGGATCCTACTTCTCACAAGGTCATCATTGACAAAGATATAGTATGTATGGAACAACCAAAAGGGTTGATTCAAGATCACAACGGTAAATTTGTTTGCATGCTAGAAAATTCATTGTATGGCCTATTGGTACCCAGGCAAATATACAAGAGGTTTGAATCCTTCATAGTGAGTCATAATTTTTCAAAGGGTAGGAATGAATATACAGTTTATAGTAAATTCACAATCTTCATGTTATTTGCTGATGATATGCTCGATGCAAGCCGAAGTGTGGATAAAATCAGTAAGAAAATGACTCAGGTGGATAGGAAAATTCAGATGAGGGATCAAGGAGCAGCAAAACAAATTCAGGGCATAGAAATACACAGAGATGGACACTGCCTTGGCATGGTGATCAGAGCTGACAGTGTTACCCACAAGTACTTTCACAGAGATGATAAGGCTGGCTCGTGATGAGACACCCTTCCCCTTGGCCATGCAACCCAAGGTCACTGCCCTGGCATGGTAACCAAATGGTGGCAATGTCATGTTGTTAGGTACCTATGAACATAATAGGTTGGCTCGTGATGAAACCATCTATCCTCTTGACTAGGTCTTGTTTGTTATTTTTCCGGGTCCCTCTTGTTTCTTGCTGAGAGGATTTTTATTGCCTTCTCGGGGATCCCTGGGCGAAGCATCTCGAGGTTTTATTTCTAGGTTTTT
>SNQJ01S0150747.1:0-23193 GCA_010110895.2 Picea sitchensis
TGGTTGATTTCTATCTCAATTTTCCCAGGGCCTCTAAGATATTATTTCCCTCAAACTCAATCAGTTTTTTTATTTAATGATGACAATGCCTCTAGACAAGCCTCTTTCACATCTCTGGCAAGTTTCTTTCCTTCTTCCAGATTTGTTTCCCAGGATTTTAGATCCATTTTGCCTCTCACTTGTTCAGAATGAGAGTAAATGAAAGTCAGGGGCATTATCTCTCTGCATCCATTTGAGAACTTCTTGAAACTTAGACCGGGCTGAGAAGGCTTCTTTTTTCTTGATGTAAATATTCTTTAAAGAAAGGTCTACTGCCTCATAACATTTATGGATGGCATCTACTTTTAGATAGAGTTCTTGTTGGGAAACTTCTAGCCTCTCATTTGTTTCTGATGCTTGTGCTTTGGAGGCCGAAATTTCTATCGTTGTGTTCTTTGTTAGAGTTATCCTGGCTTGCAGTTGCTCATTCAAGTTGTCACGATGAGTGATCATTCCTTTTCTTTTCTATGGACTCTAGTAGAGTAACTCCAGGTTGTCTTGTAGCTGTTTAATTTTTTGTTGATCTCTAGCCCTGATTTTCTCCAAGTCCTAGTTCATCTTGCTTCTAATAGTCTCCTCTGTAGTATATATATGATTTTTCAATTTTTCTACCAAGAGGTATTTTTGATACAGTTGTTCGGACAAATTGTCCACTGACCATTGATTGGCAGTGGAAAAATCCCCCAATTAACATGCAACTTCTTTTGCAAACTCTAGACCATCATGGTCTTTCCCGTCATATACTAGTTTTTGCCTTTTGGTGATAACCCCATCCTTTTGGTGAGATTACCTCTTCACGATGGCTTTCTATTTCTTGCTAAAACGAAGTCCGAGGGAGGCATTTCTTCGGGCAATATAGGAGTAAGGTTGCTTATGAAAGTGAGTTCGGAACTAAGATTTTCAAAGCTGGTTTGCAGAGGAGTTAATGATGTGATAGGTGAACCAATTTCGGTGGAAGGTTCTTGTCTTGTTGTATTCGGGGTGCCAACAGGAGTGGCTAGTGTTGAATTAGGAATAACTTGTCCCTGATTCATGAAGTCTTCTAACCAAGCTAACACTTGTGGATACTTCTATCCTGATAGTGATGCTCTGATCTTATGAAATAACACTTCTGGGCTTTTTTGAACTTCCTCAGCTTTGTGCTCAGTAGAGGAACTTGGATCAGATCTTGTAGGTTTGGTTTCCTATGAAGGATGCGTGAGATTTGATTCCCCATGTAATATACTTGGTAAACTATTCCCCTTTTATTTCTGGAAATTAAGGAAACCATCTTGTTGGTCAGGGGGCAGAGCCTGGAATTTGCTTCAGACTTCCTCATATGATCTAGCTCCCTTGGACATTTCATCATAAGGGGAATTCTCATGTATGTACCGCTTCATGTTAAACTGGGCTAGATGATTTTCCACTATCTTGTGTGGATCATGCTTCTTGAACTTAATGTCAACTATTTTGACATCCTCCAGGGTTGTGGCCTCAACTTTAGAGTGACCGAAATCTAACAATGTAAACATGCTAACCTTAATGGGGAAAGTTGGCTAGACCTTTTTCTACGTTTCTTTTAACTCTTTGTTGATACCTCCTGCCACTGTCTGGTACACCACTTCTATGCACACCAGCCTATCAGGAAGAACTACGAGAGGGCATGAGGAGGAACTAAACAACCAAAAACTCTGATATAGGATAAATTCTCCTTAATGAACCAATCTGCAATCTTGCCTAGGTTCCCCATAATCCCTTCTGAAATTCAGGGTAGCGGGTGACCATAAATAGCTATATGAACAAGCATTATGACATTGTGAGAGATTTCCTAGAGGAAATCTTTGGCGTTCTCCTCCCATAACTTGGAGTGATAAAAATGAATTGGCTTAGAACTGGCTGGGGTCCAACTCCAATTCATCAGGGGAAAAGGGGTCATGAAACAAATGGCATCCATAACATATGTCGACATGTAAAAAGGGGTGGGCTACCCTTTTGATTTTTCTTATTTATAATTAGTGATTTCCTTGGCCAAATTGTCCGACAACATCTTGGTCCAATTGAAAGTATAACCCTCGGCTACCTCATTCATGATGGCTACCCATTCAACCAAAAAATGTGTAGGGTTATTCTTCCCAAACAGGTGGCAGAGCATCATGGCTACATACAACACATGAGCATCTAAATACGTTGTGATGTATATACCATGAGCGTCTGCTATGAATTTATTCAGATGTCCCCACCAGGTCTTGACTATATCATGATCGTTTCTAGCGTATTGGGTGCATTCCTTTCTCTCAAAATCTAGAAGGAATGTGGCTTTGTAAGTGTATTTAGGAGTAGGGGAGAGTTTGTACATTACTTGTAGGTGTTCTGGTCGAAAAGAGTTGACGATGACCTGTTGGTGGTTAATGATGCTCCTAGTCTCGATGTCCACATGTTCCAAAGCCCAACTTATCATATCGTTGCAAGGTATGTTTCTTGGTCGTGCAATAATTTTATGCAGCTCTGACTCTACTACATGTCTAAGATTAGCTGTAAAAGAGTCATTGTATTCTTTGTTAGATTCATTTGGACAGTTGATGATCTCATGCTCCAAGGCATCATAAACTTGCTTCCAATTTTTTATGGTGTCCATAACCCGTGGAGTTGTATCTGATAAAACCTTTGCATTTGGATTTGACTCATCACCCGGTGCAACAAGATTTTTTTTATATTTTTGTGGCACCATAATTCTCGAGGAAATGGAATTTTCCTACCTGTGACAAGATAAATCTATAAGCTCTCCACTGGATAGAAAAATGCTAATTGCAAATAGTAAAAATGACTTTGAAATTCGAAGCGCTTTATTCAAAAGTATATCGATCTTTGTATAGCTTCATTGTCGAAGAATTTATTAAACTTAATGGAATTCATTACTTGGTGATTAGCAATCCATATTTGAAAGCATTAACTTTAATCAACCATAAATTTCATTAATACTTTGATGGTTCACGTTCAGAAATTTCAGATGTGACAGCGTGGAGATCTTATGAAGCCCGAATTCATGGAGGAGTTAAACTCTGAGTAATCACTCTTAAGTCTTAATTAATCATGTTTAAAGAGTTGTATTAACTTTAAGTATTTCGGAAATTCGGACTTCAGAGGTTTTGAATAAAGCAGAAGATAAATATTATGAAATCCGAAATGGCGAAGTAATTTAATTAACTCTTAATCATGATTAACCTTTGTTATTAAACGTTTTATTAACTCATTTTTACTTTTTTGTAATGTCTATACTTCGTCGCTTTGAAAATATGGGGATTCTAAAATCGTAAACTCCTGAAGAGTAATCTCTCAGAGTGATGTGGTAGGGATGACATATTCTGATGACGTGTCAAGGAAAGAGGGGTGACACGTGTCATTTGAAAACGTACGAATCATCCAACATAAATGTCAAAAATGAGTGCCACGTGTCAACTCAAGGAAATAATTTTTAAAAGACACGTGTCCTATGACTTGTGTCCGCGATTTCTTTCAGAAAAGTCACAAATGGTTGCCTTCGGGTTTCAGAGTTTCGGGGTTTTAGCTGTTTGGGTTTGCTGGAATACCCGAAGCACGGAGCTGCGAAGTGACCATTGAAGGTTTTCCTTTAAAGTTTAGTCAGCTTCAAAAATTCGGAGATTAATAGGATCGTTAGATCAAAACAAAGAAACTCATCAATGGTAGATATTGTGAGTGCATTATCACTAAATAACAACCAATGGATTTAATTTAAATTTAAAAAGGCAACTCTCTAAGTTTTTTTTCTTTTTGGGTAAAATTTTATTTCTAAGAGGTAAATGTAAAGTTTAAAAACTCAAAATTATGTTTGTTCCAACATCTTCAATGAGTTTTGTGTGATTATGTGTTTTTCCCATTTGTTGAACTCTATGTTTAAATTGCTTGGATAGAGTAGCAATTGATTCTGGTTGTAGGTGATCGAGAGCGGGGATAAATCGTCCACAAAGTCGTGCTCTGAAACCAAGTGAAACCCATTGACAATTCATGTTTTTTTGTGTGTATTCAAATGAACGGATGAGATTAAATCTGGAAGGAGAGATATTATCAGATCGATGACCACTGTTGATTCATGATTATTATCAACACCTTTGCATCAGAATATAGTCTATCAGAGCCATTCATCACAATTCGAGTCGACAGACCTTTGTATCAGACCCAACTATCATATTTCCCTATCAAACCTATACTCCGACATCATTCTCCCACAAGAAATCAGAGCCATCCATCAAAGCAAGGAACCAATGGTTATGATTGATTGTGTATTGGAGCTTTGATATAATATAAGACTTCGACCATCAGAGGGGTGACAATTTCGAGACTTTGATAACAAAGGCTCCAAGGATGAGATATACTCGTCCATCGGAGGGGAGAAACTAATGGTAACAATTGACTATGGACTGTACTCTCGATAGTGTGTATTCAGAGTAATGAACACTGACCATTGGTACACAACCCTCCAAAACTTCAGTTTGACTACAAGATGAAAAAAAGAGATTTGAATATTCGTTCAACGGATAATATAATTTTCACAATGGTAAAGTGATCATGGGTTAATAAATATTAAACCTCGTGTATGGAGGAATAAGCCTGTTGTTCTAGCACTTGGTTTTGTGAAAGAGAAATGGGATTAACACTTTATTGAATATGTAGTTTGTTGGGCATGGGAGTCGATTCGAGGCAATGAGCTTCTAAGTTTATAATAGGGTAAGATTCAAAAACTCTATGTGGGAATTTGGACGCAGGTCATCATCAATTTTGGTATCAGAGTGAAGATGCCACCAGAGCATGTGCTCGTGAGAAGAAGAATATGCCACCCGAGAGAATAGGTCAAGGAAGACCAGTTGCAAATGCAGAAATGGAACAAGAGGTGAGGCAACTCCAAGAAAGGATGAATGATATGGATACTTCCATGAAGAGGGAGCCTCACATAGGAGATGTCAGGGAAAGTGAAGAGATGAAAACCTCTGAGGAAGAGGAATAAGAAGAAACACTAGAAGAGAAATTGGTAATGATGGTCACAAAGGTCAGTTCCATACCAAAGGTAGAGGTAGAAATGTATGAAGGTAACCTGAATGTTGAATAATTTATTGACTGGATTAAAGCTCTGGATAAATATTTTGATTATGAGGATGTAAATGAAGAGAAAAAGGTAAAGTATGCAGTGACAAGGTTGAAAGTTCATGCAATGCTATGGTGGGATGAATTACAAAAAGACATAAATCGAAAAGGAAAAGGCAAGATTATGAATTGGGACATAATGATTGCTAAATTCAAAATAAATTTCATGCCTAAATATTATGAGCTGAATTTATTTAGACAACTGTAGAATCTCATACAAAAGGCTATGACAGTCAAAGAATACACAGAAGAGTTTTACAGGTTCACTATTAGAGATGGTCATATTGAGGAAGATGTTTAAAAGGTTTCAAAATATATTAATATCTTGAGGTATGAGATACAAGATGAAATTATGATTTTGTTCCTAAAGATAGTTGAAGATGCCTACCAAACAAATTTGAAAGCAGAGGAGAAGTTGGCCAGAAAATAAAGCCATAAGAATAGAGGAATAATTTCAGCAAGAGGTAAAGGACAATCTAGTGGCAGAGGAGGATTTCAAAATCCAAAAGATGAAGGAGGAAGCTCAAGTAGTTAGTCACCAAGAGGAGGACAATCGAGAGGAATAATATTTTTATCCAGAGGAAGAGGTAGGGGCAGAGATATTATATGTTACACATGTGGAAAGACAGGTCATATGTCTTGGGACTGTCTAGAAAATAAATCAGCAAGTCAAAAAAGTGCACATGTTGTAGAATCCAATGAAGAGAATGTGAATGTAGTCACATAAGAACAAGCTCCAGAGATAGGGGATCATTGTTGATGAAAAGATTTTCGATCAAGTCAGAGAAGGAAGCTGAGGAATCGACCTAGAGGAAAAGTTTATTTAGGACTATATGCAAATCAAAAGGAAAGTGTTGTCAGATTTTCATTGATAGTGGTAGCACAAATAATTTGGTTTCCATTGATATGGTAGAGAAGTTGGGATTGAAGAGAATAATGCATCCCACTCCCTACAAAGTGTCCTGGTTGCAGAAAGGACATCAGATTTAAGTGAATGAACGGTGTAATGTGGAAATTCAGATCGGTACCTACAAGGATGAGGTATTATGTGATATAATTCCCATCGATATTTGTCATATTTTGTTGGGAAGGCCATGGCAGTACGACAAAAAACCCATTCATGATGGTAGGAGGAACACATATTATCTTCAAAAATATGGACACAAGCATGTATTGTTTCCTTTGCAGGATGAAGGAGCCAAAGAAGAAGTTAGTCCTAGTGTGTTATAAATGAGTGGAAAATAACTACTACAAGAAGTCAAGAAAGAGGAGGTACAGTTTGCATTGATCGACAAACCCAAGGTAATACTTACAAGTAAAAATTTGGATGATTTACTTGTAGAAGTTAAGACTATGTTAGATGAGTTTGCTAATATTATAGTTGATTTTCCAAATGCATTACCCCCTATAAGGAGTATTAGTCATCATATTTATTTAATTCCATAACAAGTTTACCTAAAAATGCATCATATAGGATGACACCACGAGAAAATGAAAAAATAAAGAGATGGGTGCAAGAGCTTTTGGATACAGCACTGATAAAGGAGAGCTTGAGTCCATCTGTTGTTCCAATAGTACTCAACCCAAAGTAAGATGGAGGATGGTGAATCTGTATTGATTCTAGAGTAATCAATAGGATCACAATAAGGTACATATTCTCATTTCCTCGAATTGATGATCTGATAGACTATTTGAGTGGTGCTAAATATTTTTAAAAAATCGATTTGAAAAGTGGATATCATCAAATAAGGATCAGAGAAGGAGATGAATGGAAGATTGCTTTCAAAACTAATAGTGGGTTGTATGAATGGTTTGTGATGCCCTTAGGGCTCACAAATTCTCCAAGTACTTTTATGAGATTAATGAATGATGTTTTGAAAGAATTTATTGGAAACTTTTTGATAGTATATTTGGATGATATCTTGATATATAGTCAAACAAGAGAAAAACATTTGAGATATCCAAAAATGGTTTTGAGTACCTTATAGAAATTAAGTTGCTGATCAATTTGAAGAAGTGTAGTTTTATGAAGAATGAGCCGATATATTTGGGATTTGTGATATTTGAGGATGGTCTAAAGATAGATCCATAAAAGGTTCAAGCAATAATAAATTGACCTACTCCAAGAAGTGTGTTTGAGGTAAGAAGCTTCCATGGTTTAGTAAGTTTTTATAGAAAGTTTATAAGAAGTTTCAGTCAATTATGTGCTCCATTTTTGGAAACAATCAAGGAAATAAAACAACCACTTAAATGGCAGAGGTAGCTCATAGGAACTTCAAATTGTTAGAGAAGAATATTACTGAACAACCTATTTTAGCTTTTCTAGACTTTGGTAAGTTTTTCCAAGTTGAAATTGATGTTAGTGGAACTGCAATAAGAACTCTCTTAAGTCAAGAACAAATACCAATTGCATATTTTAGTGAAAAGTTGAATGAGGATAAACAAAAATATTATTCTTATGATAAGGAGTTTTATGCAATTGTTCAAGCACTAAAGAAATGGAAACACTACCTCATGCCTAAGGAATTTGTTCTATATACTAGCAATCATGCATTACAATTCATAAGCAGATGTAACACCTTGTTTCCCCCAGTTTGTAAATATAACTATAATGGCCAAGATACTATGGAAAACTCAATATGTGTGAATGTTTGATTTGATGGACCTTTGTATAAAAGGTCAATGAATGTAAATTATGTTATTTACTAGAAAATGGATAAGTGTTGCATGACTACTGGAAGGGGGGTGTACCAAGAAAGACCACGAATTCTATGCAAAGATATGGTGAAGGGGACCAGGAATGGTTGCGTTAAACTTCAAAAAACCAGTACATTACTGATTTTAATTGCTCAGGACGAGAATAGTCCTCTAACCCATAAACGAATTACAGTCAGGCTGGTAGGTGGGAAGACCTCCTCAAGAGTTAATGAGGGGATGGGGTAGAGCACCCATATGTAAGGCTTCCAGACTTGACCATAGACTGGGAACTTGAGCCACACACAACATTGTTGAAAGAGGTAAGAAGGAAGGGTGTGTTGGGCAGAGGAAGACCTGCAAAGATTGCAGAGATGAGGGAGTAAGCTCTCGGGTTCAAGGAAGAACTGAAAAAGGGAGTGTTCTAGTCACAGGGAGATGGATAGAGGGGTTATGATACAAGCTGATAAATAGGGCTGGTCCTCCTTGCTTGGTATCACATGAACCATTTCCAAGATCTTGTGGGAGGAGGATATTAACCTCTGTCCCTACTGTCGTTGAGTCGAAAGAACGTATTTGATCACAGATTATCATGGTTTAGCTCGGGGGTGGCTAGTCATAAATCCATTAGGAGTGACTGAGCCTATGGTTGGGTGGAAACGAGCACCCTTTCAGCAGTCGCTTCACATTATCTAGTTCTGATAAGTATTTTCCCTGTTTTATGTATTGAACTAGACCAATGGATTAATGCTTGGATTTATACATCTGTGTATTTATAAATGACTTATGTGTGGGATGGTTATGATATGTGTATGCCTTCATCTCTTCATGAAATTACACTTCTTAAGGGTATTATGTATTCCTAGCTTAGTTCCTAATGCTACCTGGGGCATAATCTTGTAAGAAGACCGAGATAGGAGAGATCGCGTCAACCTGAACCTGTCTGTTTGAAGAGGATACCTCTTTCAGACTCCTTGTCGTGTGACTGGGATTCCAAGACCAATTCCTTAACCATTTCACGATAAATCTCAGGAAGAATAGTGAAGTGCAAGCCCTAAAAAGAGGAGGTCTCTTCATTTGGAAGACGGGTGGACGAGATCCGTCTGAGAGGACCCATATGACCAATACCTAGGAACCTTGTGCTAATCCTACAAAAGCTAATTCCTCCTAGGTTCGGAGCTCCAGAAGTTCAAGACTTCAGAGAATGACCGACCCTACTAGCCTTATACTGGTTGAAGGTAACCGAGAGACTTGGTTTCCTGTAAGGTTGATCGACGTTAGGTGATTCCCCAGGGGTTAGGTGGACCTATCCTACTAGCTAAACTAGGATCCGAGGGACCCTTCAGGTTCTTTCCCTGTCATCGATCTACCAGAGACGCGTGGAGCTAACCCCCTTTTGATCGGAGGTCAGGCACTTCGGGAGATAAGAGGAGGTTTCATCGAAACACTCTCGAACGCCAAGTCCCCGAGGTAACCGGAGCTGTAGATCTATAAATCTATGTGGTCGGATCTCGACCATGAGATATGGGGAATGTTAGAAGCCTATTAGTTCGGGGTGACATGGTGTAGTGACGCCCCCAGGGTGACATGGACACCTGTTTGACGTTCCATGCGTCACTCATATTCATGTGCATCACATGACCTATAGGCCCATTGGGGCATAAAACGTGTCACCTTGACCCCTCCTATGTGTCAATCCCTGATACGTGTCCTCCTAGCTAACTCAGTTGGAAACATGACTAGAACTCTAAGAGTTTAGGACTTAGGGACTCTAGAGAGTCTGGGATTTATCATTGTAGAGGAACCGAAATAGTCTAGAAGTTGGAGCCACGTGATGAGCTTACGAGACTTTGGAGGTTCGGTACTCTGGGCAGTCTCGTGCATAGATAGTAAATAGGTGTGAAGCGTCGAAGTGTCGAATCCCTCCATAGATGACATAAGAGGAAGAGAGTAAGTCCAATCATGAGATCAGACTATGGATGTTCTTCCACCATGGAGGAAGGAACTTGGAAATAGTACGTGTGAGGTGGATCCACGTGGGCGCCACTAGGCCCTCAACCAATAAACGCCCAAAGAACTTCGGAGAGATATATCTGTCGATTCAGGGTTCGGTTTTGAGCATGGAGACCATGGTTGGAAAAATCTGGATGAGTAGAGTGTGGTAGAAACCCCGAATGAAGGATTTTATCACCTAAGGAGAACAAAATTTTGAATCCCCATCCCTAGGAAATCCACTGAGGGGTCGGGTGTGTAACAAATTGGTATCAGAGCATGGTTACAACACTTGGATTGTTTGGGCTCATGGACGAGTTGCATAAAAACCATATTTAAATAATTTTAAGGGTGACACCCTACCTTACCTCTTTCCTAGAGACTCTGGTTAAACTCTTACGGAAGAAAAGAATGAAAGCTTTCTAATGTGTGTGTGTGTGTGTGTGTATTTAATAAATATGAACTATGTGTTGCTCATGAACTAATAGGTTGTTAGCTAACAACAATTGTTTTGTCATCACTCAAGCAGTCAATGAATCACGGGAAACTACAAGCATATAGGATGGTGACGCATCATGAAGTGGAGGATGGCTCCCACAATAAAGACGAAGATTTTGATGAGAGGAGGGCGGTCTAAATCCCTCTAGATATGGTTGAAACTGTAAGGAGCCTCATGGATGAATTAAAAGGTTGCAAGGTTGACAACGAGAGATTGATAAAGGAGCAAGAAAAAAAATCAAAAATTAATACAGTCTTGCTGCAGAGCTTATCCGACATACAGAGACAGTTGTAGCATGGACCTGCAACCAGTCATGTGGATCGACGACATATGAAGAGAAGTAAAACCCCACCTGAGATACGAAGATGTGGTCCCTTAAGTGGACACACCAGGAGGAGTACCTCGAGGAAGGTTCAACCTAGAGATAGGGGACACTCATTGGGAGAATCCTCTGGAAAGGAAACTAGAAACTCATAGGGATATTCTAGTAGCAAAACTAGCTCACATTCTCAAAGGAAAGGGAAGAAGCGAAAGCATTCCAAAAGTTAGGACCCTAAATATTTCAAGAAACCCAAACCGCCATCTTTCAATGGAGAGATTGAGAAGGGGGAAGAGGCATAGGCTTGGCTTCTTGGATTAAAGAAGTATTTCAGAGTCCATAACTACTTTGAAAACTTGAAGGCTTGAATAACCATATTCAACCTGAATGGAAAGGCTTTCATTTGGTGGGAAGACCTTAAGAATGTGAAAATAATCCATGAAGAGGACCTATCATGGAAATAGTTTGAGAAACACTTCAATAAGAAGTATCTGTCAGAGAAATACTTTGATGGGAAGACTAAGGAGTTCTATGAACTCAATTTGGGACAATTCGTCATAGAGGAATATGTTAATAAATTCCTTGAGTTACTGAGGTATGTGCCCTACATAAAGGATGAAAAGGTAAAAGTGCAACGATTTATCAGTGAGTTAGCTCAAACCTACCGGAATAGGATTGAATTTGATGAGCCAAAGACCTTAGAAGACACTATTCGGAAGGAAAGGTATTGTTATGAACAACTCGGGAGTCAGACAGAACCTCGCGAGGACCGGAAGTAGAAGAGAAATTCTGCATTCAATAAGAATGGGTTCAAATCCTCAAGGTTTAAGAACTATAGGAAGGACTCTAGGACAATCCTTCCTACTAGAAGTGTATATCAACAAAATTTCCCCTCCTAGAGTGGAAATAAACCTTTTGGAGCAACCCCGGGAAGGACTGATAACCCAAAGAAGGAACCCTTGAAATGTTGGGGTTGTGGAGAAGAGCATCTAATGAGGGATTGTCCCCATATACAGCAGAACAGTAGGAGAGTCTACAACATCCAAGAAGATACCACAGTCAATGATGTGGCTATGAGCATGCCACAAATTTATGCAGTTGTGGATAATAAACAAGCTAACCACCAATATTCAATGGTGGAGATGGAAGGTATGATCACCAACCATCTAGTTTCTATTTTAATTGAACCTGGTTCTAATTTGAGTTATGTGTCCCCTCAGACTTTTTTTAAATATAAGCTGCAACCAGTTAGACATTATAAGCCATAGTTGGTACAACTAGCTACAGGGACCAAAAGAAAAGTGGCTGAGGTTATACCATCTTTCCAATTCATCATGGACAGATTGCCCGCCCAAGCTACCCTTAACATACTTCCCCTAGGATTTTATGACGTGTTGACTGGTATGGACTAGTTAGCTTCTCATAAAGCTAAGTTGTATTGTTACCATAAAACCTTAGAATGTGTAAACGAAGAAGGGAGAAAGGTAACCCTCCAAGGTATTCAGAATCTTGTCTCAGTGAGACAAATATCATCCCTCCAAATGAAAAAGTATTGTAGAAAGGGGTGTCCTCTATATGTAATACAAGTGTTGGAATCTGTTGAGGATGAAAGGCCGAACCTAGAGGACCACCCCATATTAAGAGAATATAGAGAAGTGTTTCCAAAAGAGAAATTGGTTCTACCTCTGAGAAGAGACATTGACTTCTTAATAGAACTTGCACAAGGAGTGGTGCCAGTGTCTAGGACACCCTATAGGATGAGTACACCCGAGATAGTTGAGATCAAGCTACAACTAAAGGAAATGATGTAAAAAGGCTATGTCTGGCCCAGTGTGTATCCATGGGGAGCACCAGTCATGTTTGTGAAGAATAAATATGGCACACTCTGATTATGCATAGATTATAGACAACTGAATAAGACAACCATAAAGAACAAGTACCCCTTACCAAGAATCGATGACTTGTTCGACCAATTAGGGGGTGCTTCCATTTTCACAAAGATTGACTTAAGGTCTAGGTACCATCAAGTCCGAATCAAGGATGAATACATCCACAAAACAACCTTCAGGACCAGGTATGGTCACTATGAATTTGCGGTAGTACCTTTTGGATTAACCAATTCCCCCACCACTTTTATATGCTTGATGAATAATGTACTCAACAAATTCCTAGACAAATTTGTATTGGTTTTCATTGATGATATCCTAATCTACTCCAAGAACATAGAGGAGCATGAAGAATATATTAGACTTGTGATTCAAGTACTAAGAGAGAATCAGCTCTACGCTAAGTTTACCAAGTGTGACTTTTTCCAGAAGCAATTCCATTACTTAGGCCATGTCATTTCTAAAGAAGGAGTGGCAGTAGACCCTAACAAGATCAGATATATTATGGAATGGCCTACCCCAAAGGAGGTATCTAATATCAGATCATTTATGGGCTTGGAAGGATACTATAGAAGGTTCATAAAAGGATTTCCAAGATTGGTTTTCCAATCACTTCCCTTCAGAAAAAGGGGGTTAAATTCACTTGGAGACCAGAATGTGAAGAAATATTTAAGGCACTGAAATACCTTCTGACCCATGCACCCATGTTGAATATTGCAGATCCTGATAATGAATTCCTCGTGTGTACAGATACCTGCAAGGAAGGACTCGGAGGAGTCCTTATGCAAGAAGGACATGTAATTTTCTATGAATCCAGAAAATTGAATGAGCATGAAATCAATTATGTGACCCATGATCTAGAGTTGGCTTCTATAGTGCATGCTTTAAAAATGTGGAGGACTTACCTCTTGGGTAGGAGATTTGTACTTATGACAGACCATTGTGGATTGAGGCATATGTTTGATCAACCAAAGCTCAATGCTAGACAAGCTGGGTCGATGGATCTCCTTAGTGAGTTTGATTTCGAAATCAAACACATCAAAGGAAAGGAAAATAAGGTGGTTGATGTCCTTAGCAGAAGTGTGAAAATGATACACCTGGAAGTGGTGAGCACCTGTGAAATGCATGTCAGGGAAAGAGTCAAGAATGCATAAGAAATAGATTCATTCTCCAATACCGTGACCTCGTACCTAAGGCAAGAGCCTTCAGGGATAAAGTATGAAGGCTTTCAGATGTTGGATGAGGGTCTGTTGACTTACAAAAACAAATTGTATATTCCAAATTGTGACGACTTGAAGAGGTTCATAATGGACGAACTACATAAGAGACCATATATTGGTCACCCAAGATATTAGAAAATGATCATGGCCACTAGGAAACAATTCTATTGGCCTGGATTGAAAAAGGACATTATCTTATTATTTATCTAAGTGTCTAGAATGTCGGCAAGTTAAGGAAGAACACCGGAACCTGGAAGGGTTGTTACAGCCTCTAACAATTCTAGAATGGAAATGGGAAACCATCTCCATGGATTTCATCACCAGATTACCAAAATCGACCAAGCATAATGATGTCATCATGGTAGTGGTGGAAATGCAAGTCTTCTCACTTTTTTCCTGTCAAATCAACTTGCAAGGAAATAGATATTGCCAACATCTTCATGAAGGAAATATTTAGACTTCATGGCATGCCTAGGGAGATTGTATCTGACAGAGATACAAAATTCACTTCAAGATTTACGAAATCCTTGATGGCTAGTTTTGAGACTAAATTGTTGTTTATCACAGCCTATCACCCTCAAACCAATGGACAGACCGAAATATTAAACCAGATATTAGAAGACATGTTAAGGATGCATGTAATGCATCAGCTTAAAAAGTGGTAAGACTACCTACCATTGATAGAATTTTCCTACAAAAATGATTATCAAGAGTCCCTGAAGATGAACCCTTTTGAAGCTTGCTATGGTAGGCAGTGAAAGACTCCAGTCAGTTGGGATAATCCAGTGGATAGAATTACAATAGGACCCGACATGTTGAAAGAAATGGAACAACAAGTGATTTAGATCAAGCAAAATCTGAAAATTTCTCAGGATAGACAGAAAAGTTACACCAACAAAAAGAGAACTCCCAGAGAGTTCAAGACAGGAGACCATGTCTATCTCAGAGTTAGGCCCAGAAAGAGTTCCCTGAGAATGGGATATTGTGACAAGATGGAACCTCGGTATTGTGGACCCTTTGAGGTATTAGATAGAGTGGGGCATGTAGCCTATAGGCTATCACTACCTCCCACAGTAAAGGCACATGATAATTTCCATGTTTCATTATTAAATAAATATGTACATGATTCTAATCATATAATTGACTAGTCTGTGATCCAGATGGGTTGACTTGCTAAATGGCCTCTTGATTTCATCCTTAGGGGTTACCGATGTGATATATATGTGTGTTGCAACAATAAACAAAAGATATAACCATGGAACATACCTCAACAATATGCAATATGATATACAAGCCAAAACATCTCAAATCTTCTTTTATTCATAAGATAGAAGAACTTGCTACAATGGAGATGCCGATATGGAATGCTCAATAGATGGTTATGGAAATAGACAATAGAGCTGCTACAAAAAGCTCCCGATAATACAAAATAGGCCTCCAAAGGCTGGATAAGAAATGAAGACCAATGCCACGTCCTGCTGGATAGTTGAAGCTCCTCAACAATTCGGCCCTGGTGCAAAAGATGTCCAATCACCTCAAGAAAGATGCCAAACAGTAGATCGGGTGATGGCAAGAACAACCCAAGTGCCCGAATCTCCAAGATCCCTCTCAAACCCTGTAGATCTAAACTCCTCCACTGAATGGTGCGCCCCACTGGATGACTAAAACCCTAATAATTCGGCCTCTCTCCTAGAGACCTCCAACAACTCCACCAATCCACTAGAATGATAGATCGGGGTACGACAATGAATACCCAAGAGCTAAAATAATCAAAATACCTTCTAGATCCTTAGATCTAGCTACCCTCCAAATAATGGTGCGCCCTCCTCTTGGGAAATCATCCCACTGTCAATACAAATAAACCTACCACTAAAATGCCTCCGGAAACCACCAAGAATGATGCTATGACACCTGCAAGGAAAACCCAATACCTGGAATTCCCAAAATCACTTCTCCTCAGCTAGGACAAATCCTCCCTCAATGAATGGTGCGCCCCTCTTGCTGGAAACCCTCAATGGTGCGCCCTCTCTCTACCTGCACATACAACTGATGTAGAGCCCTCCTACAAATGAGTAGATCTGGAACTAGAATGGTGTGGGAGCGTATTGCATCTCCGAGACCAAGCTTGGGACAAGATAGGTGGAATCTTTCACCACTGAATCATCCTCTAGGGTTTGTTAAGTCAAACCCTCAAAACCCCCAATGTTGGGCTTACTAGCTAGAAGCCAGAAATAAAAAAGATAAACATACATGAATGATGAGAAGAGGCCCTTGCCTTTCCTTTATACTTTTGGCTCACCTTGTCCCTCCAAAGTGACTTACATTTTATTAATATTTAATTAATTAATTAAATCACTTTAATTAATTAATTAACCTTTTTACCTCTGAAAAAGCTCCTTATCTCTCCTTGTGGCTTCGCTGGACACTAAAAGTCACTTTTAGCCATCCCATCATGTAGTGTTTCTCCTCCCGATTCCAATGAGCTATTACACTGAGAGGTTCCTGCAAGTAATGTGCCCAAAATGACCTCTTCAGTGAATTCCATTGACTTATAGCTCAAAATAGTCAAAATCATGGAAATCATCGGAATGCAACGGAACCAAAGCCAACCTGTGCGGAATGGCTCATAATGATGAGATATGATGAGAAATGCCACTTGGACCTCACAGTGCCTCTCAGTAACCCCTGTACTCGCTATAACACCCATCTAGCTACTCTGGTCATCATAAACCTCTGCACTGTGATGATGTCCCAAAGTGGGGACATTACATTTAAGGGGGGGGGAATTGTAACACCTTGTTTCCCCTAGTTTTTAAATATAACTATAACGGCCAAGAGACTATGGAAAACTCAATATGTGTGAATGTTTGATTCGATGGACCTTTTTATAAAAGGTCAATGAATGTAAATTTTGTTATTTACTAGAAAATGGATAAGTGTTGGATGACTGTTGGTAGGGGGGTGTACTAAGAAATACCATGAATTATATGAAAAGAGATAGTGAAGGGGATCATGAATGGTTGCATTAACCTTCACCAAACCAGTACATTACTGATTTTAATTGATCGGCACCAGAATAGTCCTCTGACCCAGAAACGAACTACAGTCAAGCTGGTAGGTGGGAAGACCTCCTCAAGAGTTAATGAGGGGATGGGACAGAGCACCCATATGTAAGGCTTCTAGACCTAACCATAGAATGGGAATTTGAGCCACACGCAACCTTGTTGAAAGAGGAAATAAGGAATGGTGTGGTGGGCAGAGGAAGACCTGCGAAGAGTGCAGAGACGAGGGGGTAAGATATCAGGTTCAAGGAAGAACTGAAAAAGGGAGTGTTTTGGTTGTAAGGAGATGTAGCATGGTTATGATAAAAGTTGATAAACGAGGTTGGTCCTCCTTGCTTGGTATCATTTGAATTGTTGCCAAGATCCTACAGGAGGAGGAGAGTAACCTCTGTCCCTACTGTCATTGAGCTGGAAGAACAGATTTTATCATAGAGCATCGTGGTTTAGCTTGGGGGTGGCTATTCGTAAATATGTTAGGATTTACTGAGGCTATGGTTGGGTGTAAACAAGCACCCCTTTTAGAATTCACTTAACGTTATCTGGTTCTGATAAGTATTTTCCCCATTTTATGTATTGAATTGGAATAATGGATTGATGCTTGGATTTATACATTTGTGTATTTATAAATGAATTCTTTGTGGGATGGTTATGATATGTGTATTCCTACATCTCTTAGTGAACTTACACTTATGATTGGTAGTCTGTATGAACAGCTTAGCTCCTGAGGCTACCTGGGGCAAAATATTGTAAGACGACCGAGATAGGAGAGATCGTGTCGACCTGAACCTGTTCATCTGAAGAGGATACCTCTTTCAGAATCCTTGTCGTGCAACTAGGATTCTAGGCCCAAGTCCTTAACCATTTTACGATAAAGTTCAGGAAGAATAGCAAAGTGCAAGCCCTGAAAAGAGGAGGTCTCTTCATTTGGAAGACGAGCGGACGAGATCCGTCTGAGAGGACCCATATGACCAATACCTAGGAACCTTGGGCTAAGCCTATGGAAGCTAAGTCCTCCTAGGTTCAGAGCTCCGGAAGTCCGAGACTTCGGAGAATGACCGACCCTACCAGCCTTATACTAGTCGAAGGTAACCGGGAGACTCAGTTTCTCGTAAGGTTGACCAGTGTTAGGTGGTTCCCTAGGGGTTAGGTGGACCTATCCTACCAGTTAAACCAGGATCCAAAACCCCGAAGGTCGGAGCCACGAAGGGCCCAGAGTTGTATATCGAGGGACCCTTCAGGTTCTTTCCCCACCCTCGATCTACCGAAGACGCATGGCACTAACCCTCTTTTGTTCGGAGGTCAGGAACTTTGGGAGATAAGGGGAGGTTTCATCGCAACACTCTCGATTTTCAAGTCCTCGAGGAAAGCAGAGATGTAGATTTATAAATCTATGGGGTCGGATCTCGACTATGAGATCTGGGGAATGTTAGAAGTTTGTCAGTTCGGGGTGACGTGGTGTAGTGACACCCCCAGGGTGACGTGGACACCAGCTTTATCTGCCATGCGTCACTCATATTCATGTGCATCACATTCCCTATAGTCCCATTGGGGCGTAACATGTGTCACCTTGACCCCTGCTACATGTCAGTTCCTAATACGTGTACACCTAGCCAACTCGATTGGCAACGTGACTAGGAGTCTGAGACTTTGGGACTCCGGAGGGTCTGGGATGTAGCATCGTAGAGTGACCAAAACGGTCTGGAAGTCGAGGCCACATTGTGAGCTTATGGGAATTTGAAGGTTCGGTACTCCAGGTGGTCGCATGCGTAGATAGTAAATAGGTGTGAAGCATTGAAGCACCGAATCCCTCCATAGTTGATATAGGAGGAAGAGAGTAATTCCAGTCATGATATCGAACAATGGATGTTCTTCCACCGTGGAAGAAGGAACTTGGTAATAGTATGCGTGAGGTGGATCCACATGGCCCTCAACTAATAAACGACCAAAGAACTTCAGAGAGATATATCTTTTGGTTCTGGGTTCGGTTTTGAGCATGGAGATTGTGGTTGGAAAACTCTGGATGAGCAGAGTGTGGTAGAAACCCTGAATGAAGGATTTGATCACCTAAGGAGAATGAAATTTTAAAGCCCCATACCTAGGAAAGCCACTCAGGGGTTGGGTGTGTTACAACAGCCAACCAAAATTAAATTAAAGACATGCCAAGTGGGTTGAATTTCTACAAAATTTCACATTTGTAACTAAGCACATTAGTGGTAAGTCAAATAAAGTTGTTGATTCATTGAGTAGGATAAATTAAATGTTGCAATAATTTCAAGTCATCACTTTAGGATTTGATGGTCTGAAAGAAATGTATAAAGAAAATGTTGAACTTAGAGATGCTTATGCATCCTATGAAAACCTAGTTGCTAGAAGTAGAAGCCAATGGTTGAGTTACATGATACAAGAAGGATTATTGTTCAAATATAGTAAATTGTGTATACCAAGATGTTCCATGAGGGAAAATATGATCAAAGAGCAGCATAGTGGAGGGTTGTCAGGACATTTTGGATAGGACGAGACCTTTGCTTGGGTTAATGATTATTATTTTTCGCCATGTATGTAGATTGATGTGAAAATATTTGTGGAGAAATGCATACTTTTTTAGCGTGCTAAGGGGAGAAATCAGAATGCGGGTTTGTATTAGCCACTACCTATCCCAAACATGCCATGGGATTCGATAAGTATGGACTTTGTGTTTTGATTTCCAAGGACACAAAGAGGTAATGATTATATTTATGTTGTGGTTGATAGATTCTCTAAAATGGCACATTTTATTGCTTGTACAAAAACCAGTGATGCAACAAATATTGCAAATATGTTCTTTAAAGAAGTGGTAAGACTGCATGGTTTTCCTAACAACATTGTTTCTAATAGAGACACCATATTTGTGGGACATTTTTGGAGAACCTTATGGAATAAAATTGGCACTAATATCAGTTTTAGTTCAACATATCACCCACAGACTGATGGGAAAACAAAAGTTTGGGGAACATTTTGAGAAGTCTTGTAAATGAGAATCCCAAGTAGTGGAATCAAGTGCTTGATTGAGATGAGTTTGCATATAATGACTCACCTAATAGAAGCACATGAATGAGCCCATTTCATATTTAATATGGAATGAATCCACAAGGTGTATTTGAATTGCGAAATTTAGGAAAATAGTAATTGAGGAGTGTTGATGGTGAAGACTTTGTAGTAAACATGAAGGAACTACATGAAAGAGTCAATTAGAAATTGCAGGACATTAGCATCAAGTAAAAATAGAGAGAAGACATGAGGAGAAAACAAGTGGATTTTCAAGTTGGTGAATTGGTGATGGCATACTTTATAAAGGAGATATTTCCTATAGGCACATATATCAAACTAAATCTTAAGAAGATCGGGCCATGTAAAGTTTTAAGAAAATTATCTTCTAATGCTTATGAAATAGAACTCCCAAGAGACATTGGAATTTATCCAATATTTAATGTTTCAGATCGGTATCCCTTCAAAGGGGCAGGGAATGTTTCAACAGATGAACCTCTAAGTGATGAAGATCAAGCCATTGGATGGAAAGGACATTTTCCTAGAGAAGTTCAAAAATAGATTGAAACAGTGTTAGATCATAAAGTGGCCAAGAGAACCAAAGGTAAAGAATACTTTCAGTATTTGGCTAAATGGAAGAATCAACTAGTGGAGGATGCTACTTGGGTGACAACAACATAAATTTCCAAGTATGGCACAAGTGTTGAAGATCTCATGAACAATGTTTTTCCTCCCCGAGAATCTGATGTAGCAGCATCTGGCAATAAAATTCGAGATTAACCAAGGGTCAAAATATTTACTAAGGGAGTTGGTTCCCTAATGTTTTCTATTTGAATTTTTAATAATGTACAAGATATCTCTAGAATATATCTTAGATTGAGTAGTTTTGATAGGTGTTGAGTTGTTACAAAATTTGAGGAACAAAAATTCTAAGTAGGGGGTTTGTCTAGGATATTTCAAAATGTTTTGTTTGAGTTATTCGAGAAGTGTTGGAGTTTATATGTACGGTAATCAGAAAATGAAAAAAAGGTTAGCAAGTGTGAAGTGTGCAAGTGTGTGTATTCTACAGAGGTCCGAGAGACCTCAAAGGAATAGAGATATTCATGTTGTAATTTTATTCCTTCAATGCTTTTATAAAAGATCAGGTTTTATGTGATTATGTGTTCTGCCCATTTGTTGAAATATGTGTTTAAATTAATTGGATAGAGTAGCATTTGATTTTGGTTATAGGTGATCAATAGCAAGGATAAATCATCCATGGAGCCATGCTCTGAAACCAAGTGAAACCCATTGAGAAATCATGTTTTTTTTTGTGTATTCAAATGAATAGATGAGATTAAATCTGGGAGAAGAGATATTATCAGATCTACGACCACTATTGATTTGGGATCATTATCAATACATTTGGATCGTACTATAGTATAGCAGAACCCTTCATCACAATTCAAGTCTGACAGACCTTTGTATCGGACCCAACTGTCGAAGCTCCTTGTTGAACCTCTACTTCAACATCATACTCTGACAAGCAATCGAAACCATCCATCGGAGAAATGAACCAACTATTAGGATTCATTTTGGATCATATATTTGATATACTATAAGACTCTGACCATCGAAGGGAAAACAACTTCGAGACTCTGATAAAAAAGGCTCTGACAATGAGATCTAGCTATCCATCGGAGGGGGGAAATTGATGGTCATAATTGATTCTGGATTGTACCCTCAACAATGTGTATTCGAAGTAATGAACTTCGACCATTGGGACACAACCCTTTGAAACTCCTATCTTACTACAAGATACAAGAAAGAGATATGACCGTTTGTTCAATGATTAGATCGACGACTAATATAATTTTCGCACTAGTAAAGTGATCATGGGTTAATAAAGATTAAACTCAGTGGAATTTTATGGAGGAATAAGCCCATGGTTCTAGTGCTTGGTCGTGAGAAAGAGAAAGAGGCTTAATTCTTAACTAAATATGTAGTTAGTTGGGAATGGGAGTCGATCTGAGGCAGCGAGCTTCTAACTTTCTAACATGGTAAGATTCAAAAACTCAGTTCTGTGGGAATTTAGACGTGGGTCATCATCAACGTGTGCAAAACTGAACCCAAAACTTTGGGTGCCAACACAATTATTAAATTTTATTGCACTAACATTCAATCAATTTCACACCATGAAAGAAAAAAACTAGGTATATGTATAAATTCAATGATGAAGTTTTAAATTAAATCGGAAAATAACAATGTAATTTTTTATGCATGTAAACAAGTGGTACACTACCACATGAGGAACTATCAACTATGTATACAAAACTACATGAAAAATATCTACACATATAAGAAAATGAAATGGATTTGACATTAGAAGTCGATTGAATTGTTTCTTGTGTCCTCCTCATCTTCTAAACCCTCTTCATCCTCACTCTATAAAAACACAATAAAATAATATTGAGTCAACAAAATAAATAATTGTTAATAGTTAAATGTGTAATAAAAAACATATAGATTAAAGAGTTATCCATACCTTATTATTCCTTTGAATCACTCTCATCATCATCAATCAAGAAGAATATAATAATATTTCAATTAATGAATAAATCATTCCAACTATATATAGGTTAAAAAATAAACTTGTAATTAACAATTAATTGCCAAGGGCATGGGCTAGTAAACTTCCACCATTATTTCATGACCATTCTTCATGGCATACTTTATTTCTTCTTCATTTGATTGTCAACTATAATCATTTAATCGTATGCAATAGGAGAAACCCATGACATATATTAACCTAATATTTTAGCATAATAAATGAGATTAAGCTGGAAAACTAACAAAGCACCTTCGAATCAAGGAACTCTCATATTTATTGGAAGAATGTTTACTTTATTTTGGTGCCATGTACAGAAGATACAATAAGATCATTCAATTTTATCAATGTCTGACAAACGACCACAAAAGTAGGCAAATTGATCTAGAATC
The DNA here is from genome assembly GCA_010110895.2 of Picea sitchensis. Taxonomy (NCBI): domain Eukaryota; kingdom Viridiplantae; phylum Streptophyta; class Pinopsida; order Pinales; family Pinaceae; genus Picea; species Picea sitchensis. The sequence continues at coordinate 22,851 of SNQJ01S0150747.1, forward strand.
AATGATTATATAATATGTCATCTATATTGGTACTTTATCAGGGGGGAGGGGGATTAGATGAATTGTCTTGTAGGCCCCATTTTAGTGGTAGGTCATGGTTTGGTGATTTGGGGTTTCAAACCTTCAAGATATAGTTTGAGGCATGAAAGGGAACTTTTGGGGTGAAAAATTTGTGAGCATAGTTACCATCCCCTTGATGTTGTTTAGATGTTGTTTACACAATGAAATATTTCCAATGATGTGAAAATCACCTAAATCGGTGTTCATATGTAGAAGTTATGCCTCCTACAAGTTTACCTGCCCTATTGAACACCATGGTATTGATTGGATGCCACATAAACCT
>SNQJ01S0150748.1:9875-33067 GCA_010110895.2 Picea sitchensis
ATACATCTGTCTGTTCTATCGGGACCTGGTGGTAGCCAGAATTCAGATCAATCTTACTGAAGTATTTGGCCCCTGTGAGTTGATCAAGGAGGTCATCGATTCGGGGAATCAGGTATCGGTTTCTGACTGTGATTTTATTCAGAGCCCGATAATCAATACAGAGTCACCAGGTTCCATATTTCTTCTGTACCAGAATGATTGGGCTCCCACAAGGTGATGAGATGGGATGGAATTGCCCCTTTTGGAGCAGTTCTTGGATCTATCACTTGATCTCCTCATTCTCTAACAAAGAGCGATGATAGACTGGCCCATTGGGCAGCTGTGTGTTGGGGGCCAGATAGATGGGGTGCTTGACCTGCATTGCAGAGGTACCCATGTAGGTGATGAGAATATATCTGAGTATTCTTTCACGACCTTACCTACTTGCTTCTGCTGTGTGGAGAGGTCGGACGAAGAGACCCTGGATGTGGCTGTGATCTTTCTCTTATTTTGAGAGCGGATCACGAAGAAGAAAAACTTCCCCGTCTGAGAGATGACCTTCCTGCATTGCTTAGCAGAGATCAGGAAATAGAACTAGGTGGGACTGCCTCGGGTATCCTGTACAATTTCCTGTTCAAAGTAATAATAACACTACGAGGCCTAGACTCATATACAACATGATGTTTCCATAAATAAGGTTGGCCCAAAAGAACATCACAAAATTCGAGAGGAGAAACATCACACAATACCTCATCTTTGAAGGGCTTGATGTCGTACGATAGTCGGCACTGTTGGTTGATGCGCAGATCGCTTCCTTGGCGTAGCCATCCAATGGTGTAGGGTTGTGGGTGCGACGTTGTTGGTAGGGCTAGCCGCTTGATGACATCTGTTGAGATGAGGTTCTTCTGGCTATCGCTATCAATGATGAAGTGCAGCAGGGCTCCTTTTACTCACATCTGTGAATGGAAGAGGCGCTCTCCTTCTTCTGGCTTGTCTAGTTCACAGGGATGGAGCTTGGTGGTAGAAATAGTGGCACTGGGTTCTGCGTCAATGATCTGTCTTCCCCTTTCTGTTTTTGGCTTAGAGTCAAAATTTGCATCTGATTCAGAGGCTTTCACTTCGGCCACCAACAACTTCTTTGAGCGACAGTCAACAGTGTCATGCCAAGGGCTCTTATGGAAGTCATACCACTTACCGATATCTTTATTTGTCTTCCCTGTGTCCTTATTTTTTTGCGGATTGGACTGGTTGTACTGATATTGTCCATATTTTATCTGTCCTTTGTTCTATGGGTTGGGGATGCCCTTTCCTAACTTTTGTTGTGAGGGGTTCCCAGGCCCAAATTGCCGTGTCTTTTGTTTGAGCTTCTGCTTGATTTTGACGACATATCGGTAGGTTGCGCCCAAGCTTGAGATGTCTAGAAATTCCATTTCAGTATAGATGTATCTATGCAGAGAACCGTGATACTTGAGCACCAAATTTCACTCTAAATATTTGATACCCAGCTTGGTGCGCAAGGTATGGAAGATATTTGTGAAATATGGCACCGCTTGGTCTCTTTCTTGTCGTAGTGTGGTCTATTTGGTATACAGGTCGTCATAACTTCTGACAGGGTAGTATTGTTCCTTAATAACATCCCTGAAGGATTCCTAGGTGGCCATGAATGAAAATAATGAGGGTTCCTCTGTTTCCTTTTTCTCACAGAAAGTTTCCCACCAATCTTTGACACGGGGAACAACTTTGAAGAGCACAAAAGTAATATTTTCTCTATTCGAAAAGTTATGGATAGAGAAATACCCTTCTAGTATATTCAACCACTTTTCTACAGCATCTACATCTATATGACCTTCAAACATAGGAATATCTAAGTTTATGTGTACCTTTAAAGGGGCAGCGCCTCCGTTCGAAGAAGATGCATCGCCTATTGGTAGCCACTGATGGATTTGCGCGAAACTATTCATCATCTTGTTCCTCTGTTGCATGAGGGATTTGTCAATCAACATTTTGAAAGGATCTCCTGTACCATCATATTTATTCTCTCCTTCCATGAGAGTTCGCTTGGGCATGCAAGAGATTTTTTCCTCAAGGGAAACAAGCTCGAGACCCAACTCTTTGTACTCCGACCTCATTGGGGAAATGCATTAAGAGGAAAAGGAGAAGACCGCTCTGATACCACTGATCCGGATTTTATGAGAATAATGAAATGAATGCAGATTATTAATAGGTGCTTAACAAAAAATAACAGGGATACAGTAAAACTGTTTTTCTATTCAATCACAAAATAAGATGAAAACTATAAAATGCAGCGGAAACAAGCTTGTTGGAATGGTGGCGGATTATCTCTGAGTAGAGAAGTGATAGTTGTGCTCATTCACAAGAAGATGATTAAAATGAGGATCTGAAGGCATTTTTACAATAATAAGGAATTTCAAAAACCCTAGACATCCAAAAACCTAACCCTAGGAGATGAAGCGCCAAAAGTCATGTGGGCCCCGTTTGGGTAAGTTAGTATATCAACTTCCCGAGGTCGTAACATTTGCATACGATCTCTGTTTTAGGCGTATGATATCCCATTGGAAAGGTATCATAGAGTAGATTCATTTTAGACGCAATACCGAAGGAAGATAAATATTGCAAAATGGCTCCGGAAGTGAAAACTGCTAAAAATAGTAAATTACCAAAATTGCCAGAAAACTATTTTGAGTGAGTTGGAAAAGGTGGGAGGCCACCGATATCCATATATATAAATACTCCCTCATTAGGAAGCAATGGTCTCCATTACGTTGAGGTCCCCCATCAGATGGGGAAATTTCTGTTGAATTTGGCCCCGGGTGAGCCACTTGCCTTGGTGTAGAAGTTTCCCTGCTTTGACGACTCGATAAAGCTAGATCCTTTGTTGTTGAGTGCCCTTGATATGCGTGTCCACAATTTGATCATTGGATGCCTATTGTATGCAGTTGGGTTTGAGCTCTGTTGGTGTCAGTTTTTCTGCTACTTCTAAGGTGTCCAATAATGGTGGGAAATAAGGGCGAAGAAGATCCACGTTGAACACTGGGTGCAAGCCAAGGAAAGGAGGAATGTTGAGCTCAAAAGAATTATCCCCCATGGCCTTGGTGATAGCGTACAAACCATAAAATAATGTGTGAAGCTTTCTATGGGTTCATGTAAGGCGTTCTTTCTGCAAGTGCAACCAAATTTTGTCGCCCACCTGAAACTTATGTGGTACCCGATGTTGATCATGCCGGTGTTTGTACTTGTCATTGGACTTCTGTAGGATATCATGAACCTATTGGAAGATGTGATGGATCCACTCAATGAACTGGGTGGCTTTGTCAGGTTCAGTTGGATCAGGAGATGAGTCGGTCAAGATGATTGCAAGGGGAAGTGCAACATCTATGGGACCCAATGGTTGGAATCCCAACCCCACCTAAAAGGGGTTGTGGTTGGTTGAGCTATGCATGGCTCAGTTGTAGCTATGATGGAAATAGGGAAGGTTCTCATCCCATGTGTTAGGGTGCTTTGATTTATACATGTGAAGGATATGCACAGTCATTCGATTTACAACCTCGGTTTGGCCCTCTGTGAAGGGGTGGAAGGTCGTGGATTTGGTTAGCTTGGTGTCCAGAAGTGACGAGAGGCTCGACTAGAATGTGCTGAGAAATTGACTATCCCAATCTAAGACAATGGTCTGTGGGATTCAAAAATGTACCCAGACTCGTTCAAAGAAGAGCTTGGCAGTGGCCTTTGTTGTGATGCTCTTCTTGCAAGGGACCATAATCTCCATCTTAGAAAAGCGCTCAACAACCACAAAAACACAATCATTTCCTCGCTTGGTGGATGGGAGACCTGACATCTAGTCCATTGAGATGGACTCCCATGGCCTGTCAGGAGTAGGAAGAGGGGTGTACAGGCCCTATTTCTTAGTGGTTGATTTGGAAATAGCGTGAGTAGTGCAGATGCTGATATACTTGCTGAGCTCCTCTCAAAGTTTTAGCCAGTAGAAATGTTTTTGTAGAATCACCATTGTCTTTTCGACGCTGAAGTGTCTTGCCACCCGACTGTATTGGGCTTCCCATATCATCTTCGCTCTCTCACTTTATGGAACATAGATATGGCCTAGACGACACAATAACCCATCCCGAAGATGGAAATTATCGACAACTGCATTTACACCCAACATTTGGTAGGTGGTGGTGAAGTCAGGGTCTGTCTCATAGACTTGGGGCCGTCCATATGTCTCATGGCTGCAAGAGTCTAGCACCATGGTGAGTGCCACAAATGGCGGTCTGCTGAGGCAAACAATGACGCGATTGGTGCTTCATGTTTTATACTTTATGTTGAGGTGGAATTGCTGCAAGTTTGTGGACCACTTTTGATGGCGGTCATTCTGTAATTTTCCCTGTGTTTGCATGAGTTGCAGTGGCCTATGATCAGTGTGGATGACTGTCTCCTTCCCAAGAATGTAATGTCTCCACTGGCGGCAGGATTTCACAATGGAGTACATTTCTTTGTCATAAGTAGGCTACTTACAAACAGTATCTGACAGTGTCTCACTATGATAGGCCAAGGGGTGGCCATGCTAAGTGAGAACGGTTCCCACAGCCTTGTCTGAAGCATCTGTCTTGATCTTAAAGGGATGTTGTAGGTATGGTACTGAAAGTACTAGGGCTAAGAATAAGCGTTTCTTCAAATCATTGAATGCTTGTTGTTGGGACCGGCCCCACATAAATTTCACCTTACCACCACCCCTGTTTATTTGGCTGAGGGACCATGCAATTGGGAGAATCCCAACACGAACTTGCGTTAGAAATTGGCAAGGCCCAAGAAGCTCCGAAGCTTAGTGAGTGTTGTTGGGTTTGGCCAATCACGGATGACTTGGATATTGGCTAGATCCACATGTACGCCATGTTGATCAATGATGTAGCCCAGGTAATAGACCCTGTCCATGCTGAAGGATCATTTTTCCAAGTTGGCGTATAGATTTTGCTGCCGCTGGGTGTGGAGAACCTACTGAATATGATGCAAGTGTTCGGCCCAAGTCTTGTTGTAAATTAGAATGTCATCCATATACACCACTACAAAAGTATTGGTGAATGGTCACAGGATATCATCCATCATTCTCATGAAAGTGGTTGGAGCATTTGTCAACCCAAAGGGCATGACCAACCATAAATATTAAAAAAAAAATGTGACATGTAGAAGATCATCTATATCTATGTAAGTAGTAGAAGGTAAATTTTAAGGTAATCTATGTGTAACCTTTTAAAATTTAAGGGAAAAAAATAGCTAACTAAAAAAAATTATTTTAATTTCTAAACATTAGTTACTTGAAAACAAATATTGAAAAAAACAATTACTGACAAAACATGTACTTAAAACTAAAACAAGAAACAATATTACATGATATGTTGTTGCTATCCTCTTAGATATATGCTCAAAAAAAGCTTCAAGGGATCATTGATCAAACCCTCGAAGAAGATCTCATTGTGACACATGGAACAAATTTCCAAGAAGAAATTTTAGGGCAAAATATCAATAGACTAACCAACAAAATACACAGGTAGCACCAACAATAGAAGAGAACGAAAACATACACAGGGTGGCATTAGCAAGGAGATGAGGAGGGCGACACCAACAAAAAAATGAGGAGGGTGACACTAGCAAGTAGAACCAGAATCTGCAAACAATAACCAAGAAGAGATCTGCAGCAAGATGGGAAAGACCAAGAAGAACTATCGTAGAGGGGTCGCAGCCACTCAATTAAATAATTAAATAATTTAAACAAATAATATTTTATAACATAAAATATTTGTTGTTAAATCATAAAAATCAACAAGAAAAAAAACAAGTCAAGAGAAGGGATCCAAAGTCAAGGAAACTAACTTTCTTTAGGAAGAAGCAAAGAGCAAAAACAAAAACCCACACAACAATTAAGGGGGGCGTAACTCAAGAAAGGATGGTTTCAAGACAAAGTCAACAATTAAATTCTTCCAAAGTCAATGTGGCTAACCTTCTTTAGGTAAAAGCAAAGAACAAAACCAAAAACCCACACAATAATTAAGGGGGGCATAAATCAAGCAAAGGTGATTTCAAGACAAAGTCAACAATCAAGTTCTTCTTTAATGAAAAAATGTCCACATGATTCTCATGATATTTACTTATAATCTTTTATCATCCCAGCCTACAAGGAATATCAATAATGTGATCATGCTCTTCTTAACTACTCCTAGGTCTCATGGACCATCCCGAGAGAGAAAACAATCACACATTATCTCAACTTGGTACTTAAACAAAAACAAAATAAACCAAAAAACCAAAGGAATATCAATAATGTGATCATGCTCTTCTTAACTACTCCTAGGTCTCATGGACCATCCTGGGAGAGGAAAAAAATCACACATTATCTCAACTTGGTACTTAACCAAAAACAAAATAAACCAAAAAACCAAAAACCAACACTAATAAGAGTTTTCATATTTGAATTTATGTGATGTGTGAAGTAAGTTACATTCATATTTGCAAAGAAAGAATGAAGTTTAAGCAAAAGTAAAGTATGGAATTTAAATTTAAATACACAAATACAATTTGAAATATAAATTTTCTGCATCAAAGAGTCCATTATAATTCATAACTAACCTTAAGATTTTCAAACTGAATGTATAAGTATTCAATTGAACAAGGAATGTTTGTACATGGATAGGGCCGTATTCGAACTCAACCTTAGGAAGAGGTTGGCAGGGTCAAATACGGCCATGTCCATGTACAGGGAGAGGCCCAAATTCAGTCCCATCCATGTACATAGACATGGCCATTTTGATGGCATCATACACCCTATAGGGGACACCATGAGACTGGAAAAGTACATTCCGAACATATGGGCTCTGACTTTCCAACCATGATTGGGGTTGGTTTGCCTACAGTTATTAGGTGAATCTGCTTGTGCAGATTTGTGAAATAAAAAATGACAATATTTAGGACTGAAACTTCTGCATCTATGAGAGAGGAACCACAACTAATGAGAGAGAGAGAGAGAGAGAGAGAGAGAGAGAGAGAGAGAGAGAGGTGGTAGATTTGTTATGGAAACTATGTTTCATTTATAATGGGGCATTTGATGCATTTATTATTGAATATTGGTTGCTTTTATTATAGGAATTTACTGCATTTAGGTGCTGTAATTATAAAGGGAAGTGAGAAAAGTGTGAATATGATGGGAATAATGGCACCCATAAGCTCTATTTAAATTTTATACTAGTCTAAATGCCTAGTTTTCAAGGTTTAGCCAGAAAAAAATGCAGGGTAGATGCTAACATTGATGAAGGTTGGTTTTCTGCAATAATTGAACTGTCATTTTCAATGAATATTAGAACTTGCTATATAGGCAAAGTACATATGTTATTAATGTATATTATAGTTTTTATTAATGTGCTATACAACTGCTATTAAAGTCTAGTATGGATGTTATTTAGTTTATAGATCTGATATTCTTTAATCTAAATGTTTAGTATGGTTATGCTTGTCATTTAATGACTGATATAGATGCCATTTAATTAGCAATATGGTTGTCCTTATTTTTTAAAATTCTCTTTGTTTTTGTATTCATTCTTATGCGATGCTATGACAACTATTCATTTCATAGAAAAAACACAATTTGGTAAACCATAATCCCTAAGTTGACTTAGTAGGAATTAATTGCATGCAACTATGTTTATATGAAGGATCCATAAACTGGTGTTACAGAGGAGGGAGAGAAACTACCTAAACACATACTAAGATATAACTATTATGTATCTTTTGAGCAGTTGTTGGGAACTGCATCCTCTAAATCTTATTTTGAATTTCATTAGGGCCCTTGAGAGTCATTCTCAATTTTAATCATGTGACTATCATGCATATCAGAGCTATACAGGCCTGTCCATGTACATGGACAGGGCCAAATACAACCCCGTCAACATTTTAAACTAGTAAAACTAATAGTATAACAATTTAAAAAAAAAAACTAAAACAATTTAAAACTATAAATTACCTAGACTGTAAGCCGGCAGGGCCGAATACGACCCTATCCATGTATAGGGACAGACCCGAATTCGAGCATGTCACTGTACATGGATAAGGCCAAATACGAACCTGTCCATGTACAGAGACAGGCCCGAATTCGGGCATGTCCCTGTACATGGACAGGGCCATATTCGTCCCTGTCATCCCATCCGACAAGAAGATGATACCTCTACTTGTGTGTGTCTGATATGGTCTAGGTATTGTTGATGTTGTTGGTTAGTTGGTTGGATAATTGTTTGTATTTGTTTTTCATTTGCATGACTAATAAGCTATTATGCCAATCTTTCACCTTACCTTCCATTACTAAGAAATCCATCCTACATTATAGGAAACATATTTCATTAAGAGTATCGTTTTCTCTATTTTGTCTCCATCCTATTGTGTTCATAAATTATTAATTTATACAAGGATTTTGTCTCCATCCTATATTGTTCATATTGTAGAAAATCAAGTTTGGTTTGTATATCAATATATCCTCCCAAATATATAGGCAAGGATTACATTTATATATTTTTTATTCAAATGAATTTATTTTGAACATATAGTAACATATTAAAATGAGACAGTATTATTGTTTAGAGTACATGGATGTCTCCTACTAAAACTATATGGGCCATTTGGGCCTATCCTTGTACATGGACAGGGCCATATTCGGCCCTGTCATCCCATCTGATAAGCATATGATACCTCTACTTGTATGTGTCTGATATGGTCTAGGTTTTGTTTTTTTCGTTGGTTGGTTGGTTGGCTACTTGTTTGTAATTTTTTTTCATTTGCATGACTAATAAGCTATTATGCCAATCTTTCTCTTTATCTTCCATTAATAAAAACTCCATCCTGCATTATAGGATAAATATTTGATTGAGAGTATCTTTTACTCTATTGTGTCTCCATCCTATTGTGTTCATAAATTATTAATTTACATGAGGCATTGTCTCCATCCTATACTGTTCATATTGTGGAAAATCAAGTTTGGTTTGTACATGGATGTAGCCTCCCAAATATATAGGCAAGGATTACATTTATATATTTTTTATTCAAATGAATTTATTTTGACCATAAAGTAACATATTATAATGAGACATTATTATTGTTTAGAGTACATGGATGTTTCCTCCTAAAAATATACGGGCCAGGATTGCATTCATATAAACTGATTAAAATATAAACCAAATTTTATAAAAAATAACAATAAAATCTTCCCTTTGGTAAACATATATATAATTAATGCCAAAACCAAAACTCTATTTGAGATTAAAATAATTAAAATATAAACTGAATTTTATAAAAAATAACTGTAAAATCTGCTCATGCGTAAACATATATAAAATTAATGCCAAAACCAAAACTCTATTTGAGATTAAATTGATTAAAATATAAATTGATTACAATCTATGTGTGACGTAACAACATTTACTTGAAAACCTAAAAGAATACAACAAGCGGTCTCTGCGCAGACACATACAACAAGCATGCAATGAAACACAAATCCGTCTCTGTGCAGATAGATACATCAAGCATGTAATGCTTAACAACATGTCCATTGATATTGGAATGGAAAATTCTGGTGTGGTACGAACTACACAGATGTGGCCATATTCAACCCTGTCCATGTAGAGGGACAGGCCCAAACCATCTCTATGTATATTCACATTGTTTACTAGTTTGGATTTATTGACATTTTATTTACAAAGTGCGCGTTCCCATGAGCCTCCTTTTAGCTGTTCATTTTCGTTTTTTCTTCCATTACTTTGTTCAATTATTTTATTCTTATTACATTGATGTTCTAAGATGTTTTACAACATCCAGTGTTTGAATCTTAGGACTATGTTTTTTTAATTATACATAGTTATTTACTCTCTTTGCTATATATAATCAAGATTTATGTCTTTTCAACCATATATAAGTCATCTTAGTCTCTGATTAATTCAATTGATTTCTAAATTTACCACATGCCAAAGGCAATTCTTTGAATTTCTTTGAAGGTATAATTCTAGTAATGTCTGGTCGTATAATTCAAGAGTCTCCAAACTAAGGCAGGTATTAAAGTTTTGATCCCCTCCAGGTACCTGAATTCAAGACTATTATTGCTACTGGAAATTATCTTATTCTTGAGAAGAGTAGAAGAGACTGCAGGCTCAGATCGAGAATTTCATAAAGGGAGATCAAGACCTGAGGTTTCATTTGTATGGTAAGGAATCAAGATCATGAAGACGAAAAACTGAAGACTAAAATTGAAGTTCAATAGTTGCTGAAAGAATATGCTAATTCCTTAGCCAAAAAAACCGATAAAGTTCTAGTTTCAGATTCAACAAACTAAAGTATTCCTCGCTAGAAGTAAGTATGTTTCCAGATTCTTAAATGATGTAATCGTTGAGCGATATTTCAATCATTTTTATCATGGTCAGAAGGAGCAATTGGAAGAAACTCGATCTACAAAACTATAGGAGAATCCGTATAGATAGGTTACTTCTAGAAACGTTCAAAAAGGAATGAATTGTCTCTGTTTAAAGTTGGCAGATGAATATCCAGTCTAGTGAATCATGCTTGGAGGCAACTACCAAGTCTTGAGCCAAAGACAATACATAACAAGAAGGAGAACAAAATTATTCATAGATTTAAAAATTGTTCTTCATTTGGAGGGTAGAAAGGTTCAGTATACGAGCTTCAGGATCTTCCTCTATATAGTACAAGCATTACATTGAGGTATTTCTAGTCATATGGAGGATTGAGGTTGAATATATGTAGCATTAGGCATTGGCCCTATCAACACTCTAACACTAAACACTTTAAAATCTAAAATCTAACTCTAACAATTTAATACTAACACTAACTATTTAAATCATAAAATTTAAAATTATTCTAAACTAAACGCCCGCAACACCAACGTCCACCCACCCTCAGAACCAACGTCCACTCGAATATGGCCTTGTCCATGTATAGGGACAGGCCCAAATTCGGGCATGTCCCTGTACATGGACAGGGCCGAATACGGCCTTGTCAACACTCTAACAATATACAATTTAAAATCTAAAATCTAGCTCTAACAATTTAATACTAAGACTAACTATTTAAATCATAAAATTTAAAATTATTATCAGTAAAATTACCTAGACCGAACGCCTGCAACACCAACGTCCGCCCACCCGCAACACCAACATTCGCTCGCTACTCTAACGTCTTCCTGCAACAACGACATCCACTAGAACCAAGACGTGCACCTAGCGCTATCACCCAACCAACACCTAACATTATCACCTAACCAACAATTCGGGAAAACTATGACAGGCGCGATGTGTGGGTAATATATAAACCTTTTTTTTGATCGAAAGGTTCTTTTGGCCAAAATATCTTTCGGCCGAAAATATGTTACCGGATGAAAACAAATTGTTTTCCTAAAATATTACACCAAAATTGAGGGCGTCGCCACAGTACCGTTCGATTTGACGTTCAAATTTTCGGTCGAAACATTTTTTGGCCAAAAAAATAGGACTTTCAGCCGAAAGAAGTATTAGTTCGGTCGAAAAAAGGTCTCTAGGAATTTTGGAGAGCCGATTCTCACAAAAGGGTTACCCACCTTCATGATTTTACCCGTGAATAAAACACTAACTATATGCAAACCTTCCACATTCCTCTCAACCATACACTATACTTCTCATGAATCTTAGCAATGAGTCACCCCTGAGTTAGGGCTAAAGCTCCACTAGGGAAAAGTAAATCCTAAGCCAAGCTAATGTTTTTCAACAACATATAACTCAGACTCAAGTGTTAACTCAAACTAAAATACTAGAGTCTCGCATTCCCCACATGCATTTCCCACCCCGAGAAGTGTGCCCCTTCTAAGATCAACAGTCCCTTGACTTCCCCACATCCTTTCCAGGGCTTCAACAATAGGTCATACATGAAGTATCAGAGCCCTATAGTTGTATCTTGGCACCTTGGGAAAACAATTCCCAACAATTCTCTCACCTAGAGAGAATTCTCACGGGCCTGACAACACGCTTCTTCATTCTCACTTGGAACTGACAATCCACCATTTCAACAACACACGGGCCTGACAACCCGCTTCTTCAATAGCAAACGGGCCTGAAAACCCGCCTCTTCAACAACACATGGGCATGACAACTCACTTCTTCAACAACACACGAGCATGACAACCTTCCTATTCAACATCACATGGAACTAAAAACCTACCTCTTTAGTCCAAAAAATACTAGGTCCAGGTACAAGGATGGTCGAAAGTTACAGATGGTAGAGCTCGTTCCCTTCCTTTAAAAAAAAATGATCAAATAATGATGACCAAGATGTGAAATTACACTAAGTTCCCACAATATATTTGCATGTGCATAAAATGACACTTTTCACCTTATGATCCTTCTTTGAAACCACTTGGTGATCCCATTCCACTCCTTTAGGAACCAAGGATAAATATATATCCATAAATTTTCCTTTAAGGAATATTAATATAATATTCCATTCATCTTAAGCCCCCTTAGCTTAGCCCTCTTTGCTAGATTCGTAGCCCTCATTTCCCTTTTTAGTGGAGTTTATCCCCCCATCTTGTTTTTTCTGGTCAATCCACTGCAGTGATGCATTTTATTATTATTTGAGTATGATTACAAATTAAAATACATGCACAGTGGCCTTTTGGAAATCTAGGATTGATGCAGGAGCATCGTGACTACCAAAGCCATCGTGGAGACAGCGTATGTGTTTTTAAACACATGACATATATGCTTGATAACTTTTTGAATTTTCATAAAAGATGAAGCGCCTTATCCTTCAATGAATCCTTTATGAAGGAGCACCTTTTGTTGTATTGTATCAGACCTCGAGCCTTACGCTCTTGTATGAATTAGATAGAAGGCATTTAATAAATTTAATGCAGGTAGATAGGATTTTTATTTCTAGATTAGACAGTTTTAGAGTTCAAGAGGGAAAACGGATATAGACACCCTCCTTTGTACATTGTAACATAATTCAGAAAGCAATCAGGAGAAGAGAGGAGAAAGCAAAGAACTTTGTGAAGAACACCCATGTACAGTGTTGAATTAATAGAATGAAATTCTTATTCAACTCATGGCTGGTGTTGTTTCTCTGTGTGTGTTGTTGTGTGCTTATGAATGTTTGTTTTTTGGTTATGCATTTTCTTTGTATATGTTGTGCATATGATTTTAGGGATTCAAACTGAAGTCTGAGAAGGAAGAGAATGAGTTTCAATTGTTTCTCTATCTGAGCCAGGAGATTCCTGCATAGAGTGCAGTTGAATTCATCCGCAAGGAGTACGTTGATGAGAGCTCGATAGTTTAACACTTATTCTCATTCCCACAGAAGTTGCAGGGGTTGTTGAAGCCGTGCGAAGAGTGTGTAGGTGGAATTAGAGATCTCAGTTGTTAGTCTGAGCGACAGAGTTAGACGACTGCTGCAGCAGAGAGGGCGCAGAGTCTGAAGGATTCAACACTTGAGAAGTTGTTGAACGCTGAGCGCAAGGAGTGCGCATAAATTCCTCTGAAGGAGTCAGAGTGAATAAGCTCAGGAGGTATATAACCCTTGTGATACCGTTGAAAGGGAGCGTAGAAGGTTTGTGTCGAGGAAGGTTTCGAGAAGGAGCTACAAGTGTAGGCCTGGAGAACAAGTCTCGGCAGAAGCACTTAGTCATTTTCAAGAAATCCTCAAGGAGGAGGAGTCGACGGTCAGGATTCGCAGGGGAGATTATCAAAGTATCGACAGCTGTCAGATCTAGGGAAGTTGCGCAGGGTTTAAGATTTAACGCGTAGGGAAAGAGTCATAGCTCATCGGAACTCGACTCATCGGAGAATCAGAGTCTCCAGAGTCATAGAATTCTCATAGGAAGAAATCGCAACTCACGACTTTCCGAAAAGGACCATAGCCATAGATCCTGGATTGGGTACGTGTCAGCAATCCGGAGAGTCGGGGGTTCGACATTCGGGATTTTCCTATGCAAAAGAATTGCTACATTTGAAATCGCGATCCCACGATACCCGATAGCATGACGAGGAGAGGGTGACGTGGAGGAGAGCGCCCGCGTGTGCATCGGGGTTCGACACTTCGAAGATCTTGGTGTCGAGAAGATCACGGAGGAGTCGCGAAGCTCCAAACTGCGAGGGGTCCCACAGCTATAGCACTTGGAGCCTACAGTTGTCAACCCATATCGGAGATCGGGATTTGGAAGCGTCTGCGACATCGCGCAGCAGGAATCGCAAATTCCTGAAACGCGAATTCTCGATCATCGTTTGAGCGTGGGCCACAGGTTTCAGAGCTGAGGACAGGTGGCATTGGAAGTTGGGGATCGGAGATCTCAAAGGCACGAGTTCTTCGCATTGCAAACTCGCGAACTCCGAAGTTCCGATAGGGAAAGAAGACCCTAGTCTCGTGGATACCGGTCACCTGCGAAAGGTGTTAGACAGAGGGGGATGAGGAACAAAGCTAAGCACCATCGCAGATCGGGAATTGGGGATCCGCGAGGTGAGGGATTTGTGACCTCGTATGTACCGATTTCCCGACGGGTAAATTCTCGATCAGGGTTAAGAAATCCGTGGATGAGTGATCATCGGGATTCAGGGATTGGTGAGACATGATTCCGTTGTTTTAAGGACTCGCGATCCAGCGAGGACCGATTTCCCGATAGACGCAAGAGGATATCATCAAGAGAGCATCCTGTGGGTGCGGAGAAGTCCCGATAAGGGAGAAGAAGAGTATTTTAGCTCTTCGGGCCTGGAAAAAAGAAGGTCCTGGTGATCGCGGACGCGTGCTTGGCGCGTTTTCACCAAAGTGGTATCAGAGCGGGATTAACTCTTTGTTTTCTGCGACAGAGAGAGAGGAAACATTCACCATGCCGCCCAGAAGAGAAAGGAAATCACCTGATCCAGAAGACAGGGATGTGCGAAGAAGAGGTAGGCCGGCAGGGAATCCAGAGATGGAGAGGTAGATACGCGATCTCAGAGCGAGATTGGAAGACATGGAAGCAACGCAGAGACGCACATCAAATGCAGGGGATCTTAGTGACTCCAAAGTTGAAGAGGAAGTTGGAAATGAAGAAGAAGTTGCAGTTGAAGATGCATCCAATGAGAGATTGATTAAAGCCATTGCCAGAATGAGTTCCAAAACAAAAATGGACATTCCAACTTATGAAGGAAGTTTGGATGCAGAAGAGTTGTTGGATTGGATTAGAGCTCTTGATACCTACTTCGATTATGAGGACATCGAAGAGGAAAAAAAGGTAAGGCATGCTGTCACGAAATTGAAAGGACACGCAGCATTATGGTGGGACGAGCTTCAGGCAGATAGACGTTCCAAAGGGAAGCAAAAGATCAAAAGCTGGGATCGAATGATTGCGAAGATGAAGGAAAAGTTCATCCCAAGGGACTATCAGATTTCACTGTTCAGGAGGATGTAGAACCTGAGACAGAAGTTGATGACGGTGAAGGAGTATACCGAAGAATTTTACAAGCTCAATATCAGAGCAGGTCATCGGGAGAGCGATGATGAAAAAGTCGCTAGATATATGAATGGCTTAAGATATGATATCCAGGATGAGATGAGTATGACAACCATCATAACGGTGGAGGATGCGTATCAGATGGCGTTGAAAGCCGAGGAGAAGCTGAGCCGTAAGCTAGCACAGCGAGGCAGAGGCAGAAGTTAGCCGAGAGGAAAATCAGTTGCCCAAGATAGGTTCCAGAAATCTAAGGATGACTGGAAGAAGCCTCAGACCAGAATGGAAAGAGGTGGAAGTTCTCAGCGAAGCCAGCACGCCAAACAACGAATGCAACAGGTAGAACAGAGCGGAGGATACGCCGATGTTAATACTTTTCCTCGTACCAGAGGTAGAGGAAGAGGCAGAGGAGGAATCATCACATGCTACACGTGTGGGAAGAATGGGCACAAAGTAGTTGATTGTCCAGACAGGAAGAAAGATGGAGGAGAAGCTCACATCGCCGAGGCACAAAGGTGAGCTGCTGAGACAAAAGACGCAGAAGATGGAAGGTCATTGATGATGCATAAAGTTCTCGTAACACCCGAGAAGGAGGTGGAGGACACAACTCAGAGAAGTAGACTGTTCAGAACCGCATGCAAGACCAAAGACAGGAAATGCAAAGTCATTGTGGATAGTGGAAGCACCGACAATCTCGTTTCAACCGAGATGGTGGAGAAATTAGAGCTGGAAACAACTGATCACCCGAGTCCATATAAAGTTTCATGGCTACAGAAGGGACATCAAGTGAGTGTCACTAAACAGTGCTTAGTTGACATCAAAATCGGAGGATATAATGATAAAATTCTCTATGATGTTATTCCTATGGATGTATGCCATTTATTGCTAGGAAGACCATGGCAGTATGACAGAAACATAATTCATGATGGGAAAATGAATACGTATACCCTGGAGAAGAATGGGAGAACACATATGTTACTTCCGATAAAAGATAAGGAGGTAAAGATGGAGGTGAACAACAAGATACTTCTCATGAGTGGGAAGGAGCTTCTTACGGAAGTTAAGAAGAAAGAAGATCCACAATTCTTTGTGGTCAGGAAACCAAAAATCATTTTGACCAGCACAAGAGTGGATGATTTGCCGGAAGAAATTCAGAAACTACTTGAGGAGTTTGCTAATATAGTGGTGGACGAATTACCTCATTCGTTGCCGCCAATGAGGAGCATAAGTCACCACATAGACCTTGTACCGGGAGCTAGTTTACCAAACAAGGCTGCGTACAGTTTGATGCCTCAGGAGAATGAGGAGGTTAAGAAGCAGGTCCAGGAGTTATTGGACAAGGGATTGGTCAGGGAAAGTTTGAGTCCGTGTGCCGTTCCAACGGTACTCATCCCAAAGAAAGATGGAGGCTGGAGAATGTGTACAGATTCTAGAGCCATTAACAAGATCACCATCAGGTACAGGTTTCCACTGCCGAGAATGGATGATCTGATGGATTGCCTGAGTGGGGAAAATTATTTTTCAAAAGTCGATTTGAAAAGCGGATACCATCAAATTTGCATGAGGGAAGGCGATTAGTGGAAGACAACCTTCAAGACCAACGAAGGGTTGTACGAATGGCTAGTCATGCCGTTTGGTTTGACAAATGCACCGAGTACATTCATGAGGCTGATGAATGAAGTGCTGAAAGAATTCATTGGTAAGTTTGTCATTGTTTATTTAGATGACATATTGATTTTCAGCAAATCAAGAGAGGAACATTTGAAGAGGAACATTTGAAGCATTTAGCTGCAGTAATGAGGAAGCTACAGGAAGAGAAGTTGTTGGTCAACATGAGGAAGTCTTCATTTATGAAGAAATAACTCATTTACTTGGGGTTTGTCATATCGGCAAATGAATTGAAGATGGATCCAAGTAAAGTGGATGTAATAAAGAATTGGCCATCACCAAGAAATGTTTTCGAGGTGAGAAGTTTTCATGGACTGGCGAGTTTCTACAGGAAATTCATCCGAAATTTTAGTGGGATTAGCGCAGCAATGATGGACACAGTCAAGAAGAGACATAAGTATTTTCATTGGACTGAAGAGGTAGAGAAGAGATTCAATCTGTTGAAGCGAAATATCATCAAACAACCGGTGTTGGTTTTGCCAGATTTCATGAAAACATTCCAAGTGAAATGTGATGCGAGTGGCTTTGCCATAGGAGCGGTCTTGAGCCAGGAGGACAGACCAATTGCATATTTCAGTGAGAAGCTGGATGAGGCAAAGGTGAAATACTCCACGTATGATAAGGAATTTTATGCCATTGTACAGGCGTTGAAGAAGTGGAGGCATTACTTGATCCCAAAAGAATTTGTATTGTATAGTGATAATCATGCATTACTTTTTTTTAACTCAGCAGGAGAAGATGAACCAAAAACATGCAAAATGGGTAGAGTATATGCAGAATTTTACATTTGTAATTAAACACATTTCAGGGACTGCTAACAAAGTGGTTGATGCTTTGAGCAGGAAGTGTTTGTTGCTGCAGGAATTTCGAGTCAAGTCATTGGGTTTTGAAAACCTTGAAGACATGTATGCAGGTGATGCAGATTTTGCAGAGGCATACGAGGCAGCTCAGAATCCAGTTCTCAGAGACAGAATCCCGTGGATGGATTACATGATTCAGAATGGACTGTTGTTCAGAGGAAACCAGTTATGCATTCCAAATTGTTCCATGAGAGAGAACCTACTAAAGGAGAAGCATAGTGGCAGATTAGCAGGGCATTTTGGGCACGACAAGACATTCACAAAATTGAGTGAAGCATACTTCTGGCTGAAGATGCGAACAAATGTCAGGAATTTTGTTGACAGGTGCAGAATTTGTCAGCATTCAAAGGGAAAAAAGCAGAATGCATGTCTTTATCAGCCATTACCCATACCTGAGATACCATGGGATGGGATCGGCATGGATTTTGTATTAGGATTACCGAGGACACAAAGAGCACATGATTCCATCTTTGTGGTAGTTGATAGGTTTTCAAAGATGGCACATTTTATCCCATGATAGAAGACCAGTGATGCGACTCACATCGCAAATTTATTTTTCAAGGAGGTTGTTAGACTTCATGGACTACCCAGAAGCATTGTATCGGACAGGGATACAAAATTTATTGGACATTTCTAGAGGACACTCTGGAAGAAGATGGGAACTAACTTGATGTTTAGTTCAGCCTATCATCCTCAGATGGATGGGAAAATGGAGGTTTTAAATAGAATTATGGGAGACTTACTCAGAAGCCTAGTGACAGAGCACCACAACAGCTGGGAAAATGTGTTGCCACAGGAAGAATTCGCTTACAATGATTCCGTGAACAGAAGCACGGGTAAAATTCCATTTGATATTGTATATGGCAGATAGCTAAGAGGAGTATCTGAGCTGAGGGATTCAGAACAGATAATGACAAAGAGCGCGAGCACTGAAGAATTCGCAGAGGCGATGGAAGAACTTCATAGCAGAGTGAAGCAGCGATTGCTGGAGTCGAACCAAGAATATAAATGCAGAGCATATCAGCATAGGAGACAACTTCAATTTGAGGTTGGTGATCTGGTTCTGGCACATCTGAAGAAAGAAAGGTTCCCAAGGGGAACATACAACAAGCTCAAAATGAAGAAAATTGGGCCATGCAGAGTCATAAAGAAATTGGGAGAAAACGCTTATGAGATTGAATTGCCAGATGATATTGGAATATCTCCGACATTCAATGTCTCAGACTTATATCCATATAAGTCTGAGGAAGCAGAAGTTGGGAGTGATGAACAGCCAGAGATTCAATGGCAAAAGCAGATGTCGATTGCAGAAAGGTCACAGATGGAGCGAATACTGGACAAAAGAGTCAGCAAAAGAATAAGACGGAAGCAATAATTTGAGTATCTGGTAAAATGGAAGAATCATCCAGTGGAAGATGCCAACTGGGAGACAGAAGTAGTGATTTAGAAGCATGGACAGACCGTGCAGGAGCTCATGGATAGGAGCCCATGAAATCTTTCAAGCAGGGGAGTATGATGCAGGAGCATCATGACTACCAAAGCCAACGTGGAGACAGTGTATGTGTTTTTAAACACATGACATATATGCTTGATAAATTTTTGAATTTTCATAAAAGATGAAGAGCCTTATCCTTCAATGAATCCTTTATGAAGGAGCACCTTTTGTTGTATTGTATCAGACCTCGAGCCTTACGCTCTTGTCTGAATTAGATAGAAGGCATTTAATAAATTTAATGCAGGTAGATAGGATTTTTATTTCCAGATTAGACAGTTTTAGAGTTCGAGAGGGAAAACGGATATAGACACCCTCCTTTGTACATTGTAACATAATTCAGAAAGCATTCAGGAGAAGAGAGGAGCAAGCAGAGAACTTTGTGAAGAACACCCATGTACAGTGTTGAATTAATAGAATGAAATTCTGATTCAACTCATGGCTGGTGTTGTTTCTCTGTGTGTGTTATTGTGTGCTTATGAATGTTTGTTTTCTGGTTATGCATTTGCTTTGTATATGCTGTGCATATGATTTCAGGGATTCAAACAGGAAGAGAATGAGTTTCAATTGTTTCTCTATCTGAGCCAGGAGATTCCTGCATAGAGTGCATTTGAATTCATCCGTAAGGAGTGCGTTGATGAGAGCTCGATAGTTTAACACTTATTCTCATTCCCACAGAAGTTGCAGGGGTTGTTGAAGTCGTGCGAAGAGTGTGCAGGCGGAATTAGATATCTCAGTTGTTAGTCTGAGCGACAGAGTTAGACGACTGCTGCTGCAGAGAAGGCGCAGAGTTTGAAGGATTCAACACTTGAGAAGTTGTTGAACGCTGAGCGCAAGGAGTGCACATAAATTCCTCTGAAGGAGTCAGAGTGAATAAGCTCAGGAGGTATAGAACCCTTGTGATACCATTGAAAGGGAGCATAGAAGGTTCGTGTCGAGGAAGGTTTCGAGCAGGAGCTTCAAGCGTAGGCCTGGAGAACAAGTCTCGGCAGAAGCACTTAGTCATTTTCAAGAAATCCTCAAGGAGGAGGAGTCGATGGTCAGGATTCGTAGGGGAGATTAGCGAAGTCTCGACAGTCGTCATATCTGGGGAAGTTGCGCAGGGTTTAATCTTTAGTGCGCAGGGAAAGAGTAAGAGCTCATTGGAACTCGACTCATCAGAGAATCGGAGTCTCCGGAGTCATAGAATTCTCATAGGAATAAATCGCGACTCGCGACTTTCCGAAAAGGACCATAGCCGTAGATCCCGGACTGGGTACGTGTCAGCAATCCGAAGAGTCGGGGGTTCGACATTCGTGATTTTCCTATGCAAAAGAATTGCTACATTTGAAATCGTGATCCCGCGATACCCGATAGCGCGACAAGGAGAGGGTGACGTGGAGGAGAGCGCCCGCGTGTGCATCGGGGTTCGGCACTTCGGAGATCTTGGTGTCGAGAAGATCATGGAGGAGTCGTGAAGCTCCAAACTACGAGGGGTCCCACAGCTATAGCACTTAGAGCCAACAGTTGTCAACCCATATTGGAGATCGGGATTTGGAAGGGTCTGCGACATTACGTAGCAGGAATCGCGAATTCCCGAAACGTGAATTCCCAATCATCGTTTGAGCGTGGGCCACAGGTGTTAGAGCTGAGGACATGTGGCATCGAAAGTCAGAGATCGAAGATCTCAAAGGCGCGAGTTCTTCGCATTGCAAACTCACGAACTCCGAAGTTCCGATAGGGAAATAAGACCCTAGTCTCGTGGATAATGGTCACCTGCGAAAGGAGTTAGACAGAGGGGGCTGAGGAACGAAGCTAAGCACCATCGCAGATAAGGAATCGAGGATCCACGAGGTGAGGGATTTGTGACCTCGTATGTATCGATTTCCCGATGGGTAAATTCCCGATCAGGGTTAAGAAAGCCATGGATGAGTGATCATCGGGATTCGGGGATTGATGAGACCCGATTCCATTGTTTTAAGGACTCGCGATCCAGCGAGGGCCGATTTCCCGATAGACGCAAGAGGAGATCGTCAGGAGAGCATCCCGTGGGTGCGGAGAAGTCCCGATAAGGGAGAAGAAGAGTATTTTATCTCTTCGGGCCTGGAAAAAAGAAGGTCCTGGTGATCGCAGACGCGTGCTTGGCGCGTTTGCACCAAGGATCTTCATCCTAATAATCACACGGGTACTATGACCTCAAAAAATAATTACAAAGTCACTCTAGCTCAAATTATTCCGGCTCACCAACCTATATGTACATTACAACTAGGGATCAACCTGTTGTTTTACAATTTCATAGTCATGCGAGAATTTTCTAAAATTAGTTCCTTTCAAAAATTTTAGATAGTAGTTACAAGGGGTTGAACTTCCATTGCAATAGTTAGGATGGAGAAGGAATAAAAGAGATATTTTTCAATTCTCATGTGTTTGCATGTTTTTTAGATCTCATGAATGAATCAAAGTTTCTTTGGATACATCATCTAGCGCCACACCCCCCCCCTCTAACCCCCTCGCACGCCAAATAATATAACACATACCAAACATTTCCCACTTGTTGTTTTCTTTGCATACAAGGGGTTACATGGTTACATAGTCAACAATCCATGGAATCAATTCCCATAGGTCTTATACACCAAGATAAATTTTCAATGCTTAAAGTTTTTGTTAATTAATCTACAACATTCTTCAAAGTGTCCACCTTCATCAACAACACTATTTTATTCAACCATGTATCACACAAAGTGATATTGAACATCAATATGCTTTGTCTTTGAATGATCATCCAAGTTATTTTCCAGGAAGATTGCACTCTAGCTGCCACAATTTATCCTTATAGCTTGTTATACCAACCCAATACCTAAACACAATCTCTATAGCATATTGATTCCTTGCTTTCTTGAGTGGTTTCCATGTATTCAATTTCTGTAGTTGAGAGTGCCACTAGATACTTTCTTTTTCTCATCTAATTGATTGATTGTCCAAACAGGTTAAACACATACTCGCCTGTAGATATTATACGATCCATATCTCCAACCCAGTCTATATAAACAAACACATGTATGTACAACACTTTGTCCAATCATGGTCTTCCTTGGTAGCACAATATATAGTTAGTAGTGCCACACAAATACATGAAAGCCCTATTTATTGTTGTCCAATGCTCCTTCCCTAGTTTTGACATATACCTGATCAAAAATCCCACTGCATGTGCAATTTCCAATCTAGTACAGACCATTGCTTACATGAAACTACCAACCGCACTCGCATACAGAACATGGGACTTGACCTTTTCCTCTTTTTGTGTCTTGGGACACTGATCTATAGATAAATTTACGCCTACAGGAATGTTGATTAAGGTTGGTTGTCCTTGATGTCAACCCTTGAAGAAAGACCCATAGCACAAAGGTTTCGGTAATGGACCTAGTAGTGTTTGATGTAAATATGACTCATTATTGTTTTGTCATGGTTGATAAGACGTAAATATGGATGAACTCCAAAGTGGTCCCCTTATGGTGAAAGCCCTCACAGGAAGATTCTTTGTGGAGTAAGAGAACCCATGATTAATTGTGGAATAATGAGATGAAGGAAAGTGAATTTGTCAGGGAAAATATCCTAGATGGATAGTTCTTGTCATGTCATTTCCGGTGCTATGTGGAATGTCACATAATTCCTCACGGTTAGAGAGTTCTGGCCATGAGAATTT
>SNQJ01S0150750.1:4759-23212 GCA_010110895.2 Picea sitchensis
ATGTGTCTATTCAGTATATTATTATTATTTCTGGCCGACTTCTTCTCTTGGAGGCTAATAGCCTAATATAAATTATCTTCTTGAGCCGACAAGGCTTCTAGGGTTATTAGCCAACTCATTAGGGTTTCTCTTTCTTTCCAGAGTCTTCTATTCTCGTCAGGTTCACACGTGGGGGTAAATACCTCCCGCAACTACCATAATATTAACATGTCCAACATAAGACACATTATGCATTTATTTTAATATCACAATTTTCAATTCTCGAGAATTTGACACATAAATTCTTCCCCTGTATATGAGAGTTTCCTCTTTTTCCAACTTATAGTTTTCCATTTTCTGCTGTAATTTACCTTGCTGAAAATTTTCCTTTATTTCCATGTACTGTTGATCTAATTTTGCAGCCTCTAGAATTCTATCTTTCAAATATATTTGGTACATGCTAATGGTTTTAGCATGAATCTCATGTGTTCTCCTACTAAGTGCATCGACCACCTTGTTCTTCTTACCCTTGATATGATTTATATCAAAATCATATTCACTGAAGAATTCCAACCATCTTCTTTGCCTAGCATTTAAACTTGGTTGTCTAAATAAATATTTCAGACCACTATGGTCTGTCCTCAACTCAAATTTTTTCCTTGTGAGGTAGTGCCTCCACATATTCAAGACATACACTATGGCTACCAATTCCAAATCATGAGTAACATAGTGTCTTTCATGCTCCTTTAATTTTCTTGATTCGTAGCACACCACATGTCCATTTTGACTAAGAACTCTACCAAGTCATTCTTTACATGCATTTGTGCATACAATGAAGTCTTCATTTGGAAATTTATTTCACAAACTGATGTCCACTCAAACTTCACACCCTTCTTTTGAGAGGAAGTGATTGGGTGTGCATCTTTGAGAATCCTTGAATAAATATTCTGTAGTAACCTGCAAGTCCCATGAATGATCTCACCTCAGAGACATTCCTTGGTGTTGGCCACCCTTGAATGGATTTTATCTTCTCCGAGTCCATTGTTATCTCTTTCTCTGAAATAATGTGCCCCAAGTATTGTATTTTCCTCTGATAGAATAAACATTTTCTCAACTTTGCAAATAGTTGTTGTTCTCTCAATACTTATAGCACCATCCTCAAGTGTTGCTTATGCTCTTCTTCATATTTTGAGTAAATAAGTATGTCATCCAAAAATATAATGACAAACTTATCCATGTATTCTCTGAAAATACCATTCATCAAACACATGAAGATAGCTGGTGCATTTGATAACCCAAATGGCACCATTGTGAACTCATAATAGAAATACCTTGTTCTAAAGGCAGTCTTGCTAATGTCTTCTTCTTTAATTCTTACTTGGTGATAACCTGACCTAAGATCAATATTGGAGAATGCCTTAGCATATTTCACCTGGTCAAAGAGATCATATTTCCTTGGCAAATGATATTTGTTCTTCACAGTTACCTTCTTCAACTTCCTGAAGTCAATGCAAAGCCTCAAGGTTCCATCATTTTTCTTCACAAATAATACTGGGGCACCCCAAGGTAACACAGTTGGGAATATATACCCTTTCTTTAGAAGTTCCTCCAACTGCATTTGCAACTCTTTCAACTCTGGTGTACTCATCCTATAAGGAATCTTGGATACTGGGGCTGCTCTAGGCATCAAATTTATGGAGAAATCAATATCTCTCTTGGGTGGAAGCCCTGATATTTCTTTAAATACAACTTCAAACTCTCTTAGGAATTCATAATTTTCAATACTTGGTACTTTATCCTTAGGTGCCTCTTGCATATGTGCTACAAATACTTGACATCCTTTCCTGAAGTTTTTCTTCAGCTGTAAGAATGAAATTTCTCTGATCATTATTTCTCTTGGAATACCTAGAATTTTCCTCATGTTCCATTATTCATCCAAGCAGGTAAGATCCTTATTATAACAATCTAGAACAACATGATGTTGGTCCAACCATCCATACCGATCAGGCAGTCATCTAAGCCCAAAGGTATGACATTAAAATCTTCCCTTGTGCTTAATCCATTCATGCCCATTGGGCATACCTTAACCATATCATTAATCTTCCTTTTAGCTCCTGTAGCTAGTTGAACCAACCAATGTTTACCCAACTTGATTCTTGGTAATTGAAATATTTGCACCATTTTAAGATCTAGATAGGTATGACTAGCTCCCGAATCAATTAAAATAGTAATGGGTTGGTTGTTGATCTTAACTTCCACTTCAATCATATGTAACTGAAACTCAGCTTGCTTGTTATCTAGGGTTGCGTAGATCCTAGGTACATTGATACCCATGTCCTCTATTGTTTCAACTTGCTATACATTGTGAACAATCCTTTTTTTTTCACCTCTGTGAGGGAAATCTACATATTATCTCCCCCGCAACTCCAACATTGAATAGGTGGTTGCCTTAGTCTTTGCCCCATTGTCTTAGTCATCTGGGTTCCTTAGGATTTAGTTGTCCATGAGAATTATTTCGGAAGAATGGTGGCTTTGTCCCCTTCCTCCTCTGTTCCATATTTTTCTTCTTGTCTCCCCACACCTATTGGAAAGTTGGTCTTCCTCTATGCTGATCATAAAGACATTTAGCTCTTCTTATAGTTTTCTCTAGTGTCTTGGGATCATCATATTGTATCTTGTAGTTGATAAATGATGGAAGCCCACTTAGGTACCTGTGAATATTAACTTGTTCATTCTTGATGAAATAAACATATTTTAGCAACTCTAAGAATCTCTTTTCATAGTAATATATGGTCATACTCCCAAGCTTGAGTTCAAAGAACTCCTTCATATTTTTATCATAATATCATTTGGTGAAGTACTTGTTTTGAAAATACCTTTTGAATTCTCTCCAAGTAACATTTTTCTCATCAATGTGTTGCACTTGCAAAAACTGATCCCACCACATTGATGTTTTTCCTTTGAGTTGATAGATGACAATTTTTCATTTTTCCTGTGAAGAGTAATTATGAAATTGAAAATATTTTCTCATGCCCAACATCCAGGTCTCAACATCTTAATCCTTCTTGTGTTCACCATCAAATGTAGGTGGTTTGATTTTATTCATTTCTCCATTTAACTCATCCACCCTGGACTTCTTCTTATGCTTCCCGACAGGGGATGGACTTGAACTACTATGTGTTCTCCTAGTTGAATACCTTGGGGAATGATGGTGATGCCTACCAACACTTCTAGTTCTTCTCCTCTCATCATGAGACCGATTACTCCCCGATTTGCTTGACTCAGTCTCCTTATCCATATTCTTCTCTATTTTGTCCAAGCTCTGCATTAACTTGATGTTAAAGCCTTCTTGCCACTCCTTGGATTTCATAAGATTCTCTTTATCACCTTTATAATAATTTGGACATCATTTTGCAAAATTTTTATGGTCTCCACCAAGTTCATGCTCTCTTCCTTTCTATATTCTCCATGCCCATTAGATTCTGTTACTGCAACACCCACACCCATACCAAAATTTCTTCCTTCATCTTCATAGTTGTAAGTTCCTTGGGCATCATCCATGTCTTGGTTTACTGATCTTCCTGTTGAATTCTGCTTACATCAAATTATGTTCTTGGTTTTTCAAAATGTGTATGAAACAATATTTGTAAGGATACAAGAATTTAGCAAATCCATCATTTTATATAACATTCTGTTCTTCAAAATTTTATCAGAAATTTTTTATTTTTGATTTCTTGTGAATTATGAATATCTTTTTTTTGTTACATTCTTGTGTGAATACATGGACTCCGCTATCCACGAATCCTCATGACTAATTCCTGTGTACCCCTTCAAAATATTTGAGTAGGAATACTATTAATGGCATAATAGGGAAGAGAATTTTGTTAGCTCGAGCATCCTAGCTTCAATGCTTAGCCACCGTCCAATTATCTTCGAATTAAATCTTGACCGTTAAAATATTTCACCACAGTTCTAGGGTGCTCATTTCTTCCCTTCAAAATTCTGCGGCCTTCAAAAGGCATCGTGGTGTTCCACTATATCTATTATACACCTATAGTTATTCATTTTCTCTGAGATCTCATTGCGGGTTCATGGTCATTTTCTTGTGCCCCATCACCTCCATGATATCATTTACACCTGCAAAGTTTTGATACTTACTCAAATTTTGAAATTTCACCATGGGTTTGGACGATCCCATATTTATTTTACTCTTAGAACTCCAACCGCTTGTTCTCCCAACTGATCCTTAGGAATTAGTCAAATATTGAATGTCACAGCGCTCCGCGGTGTATTACCTCTTCGCTACCATACTCTTCACAATCAGAGTCTTGGTATTTAGCCATTTTTCCAAAACTCCACCACGGGGATACCATACCTCTTTCCATACCCCCAATTCTCTTCACGCTCTGTGATAGATTAACACTTAGACAAATTCCAAGATCTTACCACATTTTCGTGGGGTTGATAGTTGGCCTACCACATGGCTTCAAATCACCTTCCAACTGTCATTCCATCCAACATGTACCTGCCACCATGGAAGTACATGTATTTCTTCTACCACATCAACTTACATGTGGCCTCCACGTCATATTGACATGATCGTATGAGAAAATACCCAATTTTTTTTCCCTATTTTACTTACTTCGAAAATCACCCAAATTCAAAATTTCTATCTCAAATTGTCATTAAAATTAGAGACCAAATTTACTTATACTTAATTTTGGGTCTTAGTTCCAAATTATTTTAAAAATTCCTTTAATTTCACTACAATAATTTTATTGAATAGTTTGCAGACATCTTCTAACATTTTGTCAAACAATTTCCTGCATAGTTTGCGTTTTCATTTATGTTCTCTATTAATTGACCCATATAGGCTCAACGTTGAAATTGTAGATCTGATAGCACATTGTAGCATCCCCAAACTCTTTTTGAGCAATGCCACATGAAAATTTCCAAACTCTGATATCATTTAAGTAACTGATATACTTTTGATCAGATTAATGTGGAATAACAACAAATGTGTAGATACATAATGTACAAGAAAAACCCATGAGAATAAATGCATAATTATTAATATAAGCACATAAATTAACACACAATAGACACTTATCTTTAAAAATAAATAAATTATCTCTAAGCTATAAATACACGTGTTTCCTCTTTGGGCACATTTAGATGGTTGGATGGTTGTGGACATAGAATAATCATAGTGATAGTGAGGTGTTTGTCTTTTTTTAGGTGGTTCCAATGGGTGAAATGACTTTAGGTTTCCAACTTTTAGATGGTGCCATCAGGTTTTTGTTTGCTTTCATCTCTGCTCATCATCCATGATGTATGGGAGCAGATAAGGAAGAATGATCACATCAACGAGTAAAGTTGCAGCTAAAGGCACGTTCATGTCAGAAACAAATTAAAATTATTGGTAAAACAAAATAAAATTATCCTCCACGCGCCACCACTGCAAGCCATTAATACACGTTTTATTCTTCCTTTCCATCTACTCATCTCAATTTGGCAGTTACGTTCACATTTACCTGTAATTTCTGGCAGGCACATGGGGTTCTGAGCTTAAAGATATTTGGGCCAAAGGGGTGCTTAGGGTTTGGGGAATTCTAGGGTCACATGTGAGCTCAGGGTTCGGCCATTGCGGTCTAATTTGAAGAATTTATTACGGGTAGTGATCCAGATTTTATGAGTAGAACAAAATGATTACAGATTATTACTAGATGCTTAACACAAAATAACAGAGATACAATAAAACTGGTTTTCTATTCAATAAGGAAATAAGTTGAAATTGTAAAATGCAACGGAAATCAAGCTTGCTGGAATGGTGGCGGCTTATCTCTAAGAAGAGATGTGACGATTGTGCTCATTCGCTAGAAGATGATTAAAATGCGGCTCTCAAGGAATTTTTACAATAAAAAGGAGTTTCAAAAATCCTAAACATCAAAACACCTAACCCTAGGAGATGAAGCGCCAAAAGTCATGTGGGCCCCATTTGGGTAAGTCAGTGCATCAACTTCTCGGGGTCGTAACTTTTACATACGATCTCCGTTTTAGGCGTATGATATCCCATTGGAAATATCTATCCGAGGAATACAACAATTGCACAAAATTTCATAATGAAATTTTGCAATCGCAACATACCCCAAAAAACATTGTTTAGGGCCTCAAAATGACTCCGAAAGTTTAGGACCTGAAAAACTGTTAAAAATAGTAAATTATCAAAATTGCTAGAAAGTTGTTTTGAGCTAGCTGGAAAAGGTGGGTGGCCATCGATATCCACCTGGATCAATCCTCCATCCTTAGGAATCAATGGTCTCCATTGCATTGAGTTCCCCCATCAGATGAGGAAATTTCTACTGAATTTGGCCCTGGGTGAGCCACTTGCCTTGGTGCAGGAGCTGCCCTACTTTGACGACTCGATAAAGATGGATCCTTTGTTGCCGAGTGACCTTGATCTGTGTGTACACAATCTAATCACTGGATGCCTGTTGTATGCAGTCGGGGTTGATCTCTATTGGTGTAAGATGTTTTGCTATGTCCGAGGTGTCCAATAATGGTGGGAAATAAGGTCGAAGGAGGTCCACATTGAACACTGGGTGCAGGCCAAGGAAAGGAGGAATGTTGAGAGCAAAAGAATTATCCCCCATAGCCTTGGTGATGGTGTACAACCCATAATGGAGTGGGCGAAGCTTTCGATGGGGTCATGTAAGGCATTCTTTCTGCAAGTGCAACCAAACTTTGTCACCCACCTGAAACTTATGTGGAACCCGATGTTGATCATGGCATTGCTTGTACTTATCATTGGACTTCTATAGGATATCCTGAACCTATTGGAAGATGTGTTGGATCCTCTCAATGAACTAGGTGGCTTTTTCAGCCTCAGTTGGAGCAGGAGAGGAGTCAGTCGAGGTGACCGCAAGGGGAAGTGAAACATCTATGGGACCTAATGGTTGGAATCCCAACCCCACTTGAAAGGGGCTATGGTCGGTTGAGCTATGCAGGGCTCGGTTGTAGCAATGATGGATATAGGGAAGACTATCATCCCATGTGCGAGGGTGCTTGGAATTATACATGTGTAGAATATGCACGATCATTCGATTTACGACCTCAGTTTGGCCATCTGTCTGGGGGTGGAAGGCCATGGATTTGGTAAGCTTGGTGTCCAGCAGTGACCAGAGGCTCGACCAGAATGTGTTGAGAAATCAACTGTCCCAATCTGAGACAATGGTTTGTGGGATTCCAAAATGTACCCAGACTCGTTCAAAGAAGAGCTTGGAAGTGGCTTCTGCTATGATGCTCTTCTTGCAAGCAACTAGAATCGCCATCTTAGAAAAGCGATCGACAACCACAAAAACATAGTCATTTCCCCGCTTGGTGGATGGGAGGACCGACATGTAGTTCATTGAGATGGATTCCCATGGTCTGTCAGGAGTAGGAGGAGGGGTGTACAGATCCTGTTTCTTTGTGGTTGGTTTGGCAATAGCGTAGGTAGTGCAAGACTTGATATACTTGCTGACCTCTTGTCGAAGTTTTGGCCAGTAGAAATGTTTTTATAGCATCGTCAATATATTTTCGACGTCGAAGTGCCTGCCACCTAGCTGTATTGGGCTTCCCAAATCAGCTTTGATCGCTCACTTGAGGGAACACATATATGTCCTAGCCGACACAACAACCCATCTTGAAGATGGAAATTATAGACAATTGCCTTTGCACCCAATATTTGGTAGGTGGTGGTGAAGTTCGGGTCTATCTCATAGAGTTGGGGTCATCTAGAGGTCTGACGGCCGCAGGAGTCTAGCACTGTGGTGAGTGCCGTGACAGGTGGTCTACTGAGGTAATCTATGACGCAGTTGGTGCTTCCTATTTTATACTTGATGTTGAGGTGGAATTACTGCAAGAATGTGGACCACTTTTGATGGCGGTCATTTTGCAATTTTCCTTGTGTCTACATGAACTGCAGTGGCTTATGATCAGTGTGGATGGCTGTCTCCCTACCAAGAATGTAATGTCTCCACTGGCAACAGGCTTGCACAATGGAGTACATTTCTTTATCGTAATTAGGGTACTTACGAACAACATCTGATAGTGTCTCACTATGATAGGCAACAGGGTGGTTGTGCTGTGTGAGAATGACACCCACAGCATAGTTGAAAGCATTAGTCTCAATCTCAAAGGGCTGCTATAGGTCTGGTAGTGAAAGTACTAGGGATGAGCACAAGCGTTGCTTCAAATCATCGAACACTTGTTATTAGGGCTGGCCCCATGCAAATTTCTCCTTACCACCACCCTTGGTTATTTGGTTGAGGGCCCATGCAATATGGGAGAATCCCAACACAAACCTGCGGTAGAAATTGGCAAGGCCAAAGAAGCTCCGAAGCTCAGTGAGTGTGGTTGGGGCTGGCCAGTCATGGATGACTTGGATCTTGTCTGGATCCACATGTATGCCATGTTAATCAATGATGTATCTTAAGTAATGGACCCTGTCCATGCCGAAGGATCATTTTTCCAAGTTGGCATATAGCTTGTGTTGCCGCAGGGTGTGCAAAACCTGCTAAATATGCTGCAAGTGTTCGACCCAAGTCTTACTGTAAATGAGAATGTCATCAAGATACACCACTACAAAAGTATTGGTGAATGGTCATAGTATATTGTTCATCATCCTCATGAAAGTGGTTGGAGCATTTGTCAGACCAAAGGGCACGACGAACCATTCAAAAAGGCCTTCCTTTGACTTGAAGGCAGTCTTCCATACATCTGTCTATTCTATCGGGACCTGGTGGTAGCCAGAATTCAGATCAATCTTACTGAAGTATTTGGCCCCCATGAGTTGATCAAGGAGCTCATCGATTCGGGGAATCGGGTACCAGTTTCTGACTGTGATTTTATTCAGAGCCCGATAATCAATGCAAAGTTGTCAGGTTCCATCTTTCTTCTGTACCAGCATGATTGGGCTCCCGCAAGGTGATGAGCTAGGATGGATGTGCCCCTTGTGGAGAAATTCTTGGATCTATCACTTGATCTCCTCATTCTCTAACAAAGAGCGGCGATAGACTGACCCATTCGGTAGTGGTACGTCGAGGGTCAGATCGATGGGGTGCTTGACCTGACAGTGCAGAGGTACCTTGGTAGGTGAGGAGAAGATATCTGAGTATTCTTCCACGATCTTATCTACCTGCTTCTGCTGTGTGAAGAAGTTGGCCACAAAGACCCTAGATGTGGCTGTGATTTTTCTCTCATTCTGAGAGTGAATCACGAAGAAGACAAACTTCCCCGTCTGAGAGATGACCTTCCTGCATTTCTTAGTAGAGATCAAGGAACTAACACTAGGTGGGACAACCTTGGGTATCCTGTACAATTTCCTATTCAAAGTAATAATAACACTATGAGGCCTAGAATCATATACAACATGACATTTCCATAAATAAGGTTGGCCCAAAAGAACATCCCAAAATTCAAGAGAAGAAAGATCAAACAATACCTCGTCTTTGAAGGGGTTGATGCCATATGATAGTGGACATTGTTGGTTGACGCGAAGATCGCTTCCTTGGCAAAGACATCCAATGGTGTAGGGTTGTGGGTGCGACGTTGTCAGTAGGGCCAACTGCTTGACGATCTCTGCTGAGATGAGGTTCTTATGGCTACCACTATCAACGATGAAGTGCAATGGTGTGCCTTTTACCCACATCTGTGAATGGAAGAGGCGCTCTCCTTCTTCTGGCTCGTCTGGTTCACCATGCTGGAGCTTGGTGGTAGCAACGGTGGCACTGGGTTCCACGTTAATGATCTGTCCTCCCCTTTCTAGTTCTGACTCAGAGTCAGAACCCGCATATGATTCAGAGGCTTTCACTTCAGCCACCAACGCCTTCTTTGAGCGACAGTCAACAGTGTTATGCCAAGGGCTCTTATGGAAGTCACACCACTTCCCAGTATCTTTCTTTGTGTTTCCAGTGTCCTTCTTTGCTTGTGGCTTGGAATGGTTGTCCTGATACTGTCCATCTTTGCTCTGTCCTTTTTTCTGTGAGTTGGGGCCACCCTTTCTTGGCTTTTGTTGTGAGGATTTTCCTGACCCAAATTGTCGCGTCTTTTGTTTGAGCTTCTGCTCGATTTTGACGACATATCAGTAGGTCGCGCCCAAGGATGAGATGTACAGAAATTCCATTTCGGTCTGGATGTATCTATGAAAAGCACCGCGATACTTGAGCATCATATGTCTCTCCGAATCTTTGATACCCATCTTGGTGCGCAAGGTATGGAAGATATTTGTGAAATCTGGCACTGCGGTCTCTTTCTTACCGTAGTGTGGTCCATTTGGTATACAAGTCATCATAACTTCCGACAGGGTAGTATTGTTCCTTAATAACATCCCTGAAGGATTCCCAGGTGGTCGTGACTGTAAATAATGAGGGTTCCTCTATTTCCTTTTGCTCATAGAAATTTTCCCACCAATCTTTGACATGGGGAATGACTTTGAGGAGTGAAAAAGTAATCTTTTCTCTATTCGAAAAGTTATGGACATAGAAATACCCTTCTAGTAGATTCATCCACTTGTCTATAGCATCTGCATCTATCTGAACTTCAAATATAGGAATATCAAAGTTTATTTGTACCTTGAAGGGGGTGGTTCCTTCGCTTGAAGAAGATGCGTTGCCTGTTGGTAGTCGTCGAAGGATTTGCGCAAAATTATCCATCATCTCGTTCCTTTTTTGCATGAGGGATTCCTCAATCAACAGTTTGAAAGGATCTCCTATCCCGTCATCTTTCTTTTCTCCTTCCATGAGAGGTCACTTGGGTGTGGGAGAGCTTTTTTCCTCAAGAGAAACAAGCTCGAGACCCAAATCTTTGTACTCCGACCTTGTTGGGGACATGCATTAAGACGATAAGGAGAAGACCGCTCTAATACCATTTATCTGGATTTTATGAGTAGAACGAAATGACTACAGATTATTACCAGATTCTTAACTCAGAATAAAAGAGATACAGTAAAACTGGTTTTCTATTCAATAAGGAAATGAGCTGAAATTGTAAAATGCAGCGGAAAACAAGCTTGCTAGAATGGTGGCAGCTTATCTCTGAGAAGAGATGTGATGGTTGTGCTCATTTGCAAGAAGATGATTACAATGAGGCTCTCAAGGCCTTTTTACAATAAACATAAGTTTCAAGAACCCTAAACATCCAAAAACCTAACCCTAGGAGATGAAGCGCCAAAAGTCATGTGGGCCCCATTTGGGTAAGTCAGTACATCAACTTCCCATGGTCGTAACTTTTGCATACGATCTTCGTTTTAGGCGTATGATAGCCCATTGGAAAGATCTATCAGAGGAATACAACATTTGCACAAAATTTCATGAACATATTCCAAAAAACATCGTTTAGGGCCTCAAAACGACTCCGAAAGTTCAAGACTCGAAAAACTGCTAAAAATAGCAAATTATCAAAATTGCTAGAAAGTTTTTTTGAGCCAGCTGGAAAAGGTGGGTGGCCATTGATATCCACCTGGATCAGGTAGTCATCATATCGTGGAAAGAAACAACAGGATACTCTTCTTTGATCTTTAGCATTTTTTATGTTTGAATGGATCTCCACCATACATTCTTGAGGGTTCATGCCTGGTTGTCTAGAATGCTCGCACAATCGCTGACACCCATGATTAGGAGCTGGTTTGGGTCGCCATTGTTCCTCTCAGAGTTTTAACAGTTATCCACGTCAATTTTGTTGCACAGGTTAGCTTTCCATTTTCTTTTAAATGGAAATCCAGTTGGAATGGTTGAATTGCGGTTTTTGATTTATGGGGATTGAATCCTGACCTTTTATATACATCTTTATCGGGATTGGTGTTTGGTGATTCCAAGGGGATTGAATTTGTGACATTTTATATGTATTTGATTCTAATTGGCCTTTGGTCAGTCTACTATGACTAAAGCTTAAACCTTTTTATATGGATATTTATCTTAATTGGGCTTTGGCGATTCCATGGGATTTAACTTGTGTCCTTTTAAATGCATATTTATCACAATTCAAGTTTTTTGATTCATTGTGGGTTTAAATTGTGACAGTTTGACCTTTTACATGTTTTAATTGTGAATTGGTGATCCCACGAGCATTGAATTTGTGACCTCTTTCATGGATTTTTGATTGTGACCGTTTCAGTAATTTTTCACATAAGAAAGAAATATTATTGGAGGCCTAATAATATTAGGAAAAATATTGTTGTAAAAGACAATAAGAGTTTCCATTCTAGATTTCAAATCTACAATTTATGTGTAGAGAGGTTCCATTTATTAGGAAATCAGGTGTGCGAGGACCGCGGTCTCTTCTACAAGGACGAGGGAAGGCGGGATGCTGAGATGATGCAGAATCCCCTCGACAAGAAGGGAGAGGGAAGGCAGGATGATGAGATGATGATGATGAGATCATAATCCCCTGGACAAGAAGGGCGAGGGAAGGCAGGATGATGAGATGATGATGATGAGATTAGAATCCCCTGGACAAGAAGGGCGAGGGAAGGCAGGATGATGAGATGATGCAGAATCAGGCTACTCGCCCTAATCCAAATCCGGCTGAGAAGGCGGGGTTCGTGTATAAATTCAAAGAGAAGTGGCCTGGATGCCAGACTCAGAGTCAGACCGACCAGAATCAGACTGGCAATAGTCAGACTCAAACTGTGACTCAGACTTAGACGACTGAGTATAAAACGTGGGACAAGGGAAGGCAGGATGATGAGGTGATTGGATGCCAGATTCAGAGTCAGACTGGCCAGACTCAGACTGGAAAGGCTCAGCTTCAAACTCAGCTTCAGACTCAGACTCAGACTAAGAATCAGACTGAGAATCAGACTGGCAATAGTCAGACTCAGACTTAGACTCAAACTGTGACTCAGACTCAGACTCAAACTGTGACTCAGACTCAGATGGCTGACTCAGACTCAGATGGCTGATGTTAGACTCAGATGGACGAGGGAAGGCCGGATGATGAGGTGATTGGATGCCAGATTCAGAGTCAGACTGGCCAGACTCAGACTGGCAAGGCTCAACTTCAGACTCAGACTCAAACTCAGCTTCAGACTGAGACTGAGACTCAAACTGCTCAGAGTAATCAGACTGGGATTTAGACTGTTCAGTGTAAGACGGGGGACTGCTAAGTGTAAGATGGGGATGGTGGATAAAATCAAAGAGAAGATCTCCGGAGGTTTTTCGACAGATAATAATCATAAACATATTCGCAAGCCATGCTTAGTATGAATTAAGAAGGAGGGTGGAATGAGGAGTACCTATAGAAAGTTACTCCTTATTATAGTTGATCTATGCATATGATGTTGTATTAATGGCAAAGAACAAATATGGTCTCCAAAAACATCCAAATACCCAAAATAAAGTTCACATTTCCTAAGAAATGAAAGTTGATGTAAACAAAACCAAGGCACATGAGTAACATGTAGTTGGGAAAGGGATATTACCATCACATTTAATGGTGAAAAATTAGCGATCTTTAGTTCTTACAAATACTCTGGCCTTATTATTGGAACTCTTGTGACCATCTATTCTATATGAAATAAATGAAAACAATTCAGATTTGGAGTTGGAAATTAAGGAATGATACACACATAAGTTTTGTATGGTTTTCAACTTTGGGGTCCTCGATTCTCCAAATAATTTTGGAAGATAGTTGAGAGTTAATAAATGAGTAAATTATTGAAGGAGTTAGGACTTAAATTACAAATCCCATGTACTCTATAATGTTAGTAGGAACAAGGATGTTACTATTAGAAACATAAGAATTATGTAAATTTATGACTCATATATTAGAAATATGGCATATGGATAGTGTTATCACTCGAACTAGCACCATTATGAAAAGTCCCAACATAGGTGCTAACTTGGGGCAAAAAACTAGTAATTGCACCATTGTTGACTTAGTGCAATTTCCCCTTCACTTTAGGCCAACTCCTAGAAGCCAATGGGGTTATCCCTATTTGGTTAAGTAAACCTCTTAGTGAACTAATTACCATACAATCTTATGATTTACTTCAAAGAATGCCCAAATATATAACAATTACATGCACAATGATTTCAATGAGTAATTAAATGCTTTAAAGATAGCCAACTAGAAATGTTAGCATTAACCAACAATAATATCCACTTTAGAAAGAAAGTTGGGCGCTAGTGGATGTGTGTGCCAAACCTGATATGAAATATAGAGAAAACAATCCACTTCATATTTGCAATTAAACTGCCACTCAACTAATGAAACTCCAAAAAGTTCAGAACCACTTCTAAGCTACTTTAGAGCACAAAGAGTGTAATCAACTATTATAAATCAATGGTGCAATGTGTTCTTTGTTTACCAAATAATTAAATTCTAGAGAAAGGAAAAGCTTATGGATGTCCTTKACTTATAAATATTCCTTTATGATGAATGAATGCAAAAAATTTAGAATTGAGGTGAAGAAAGAGCCATCCAAGAGAGATATTCCACTTGCGAGCAAGACATCTTGGATAATTCCACTAGGGAAAGATATATGCAATAAAAAACAACCCAATAAGTKCTAGAAATCAATTTAAAAAGATACACAACAAAGAAATAAACAAGAACTTGATGAAAAGATGGTGGATCCCRCTAGTGTTTCCAACATTAGCATTYRGGATTCACCRATTAAATATCCAACTGAAATTTAAACAATTACAAAGACTTAGGATATCAATTTCACCTCTATATATGTAATACAAATATGCAAAAACAATCTAGAAATGAAATATAGGATATGTATGAGTGAAATAAACCTTTAAGCACCAAACCCTAGCCTTAGGGTTTCTCCAAATGTGATTTTTTATTATTGTTATGTAATTTCTAGGTTTGAGAAATCCTTAAATCATCCCAAAAAATGTTAGATAAAACTTTTAAGTACTATTCTATAGGGCCTTTTTGTCCTTTTAGGGTTGGAGGTGAACAATTAAGCACGAACCCTAGAACAGACAAGTCTATAAAATGAATTAAGCCATTAATTTTACACTACACTTGGAAAGAAACCTAAATTATGATATTTTCTTTGATTTTCACCATTATATTTCTTTCTAAACAAACAAAAAAGAAATTTGGATTTTAGGATTTTTTATTTGGTTGTTGGGAAAGACAAGTGCCTTACTCACACTAGGGATTATGGGGTCAAGAAGTATGCCCCTCTAAGAATTGGTCATTCTTGTATTAATGATTAGGGTCAATATATTAGAAACCCTAGGGTAGAATAATATCTTATCTGATCAATAAAAGGTATGGAGACTAAGGTCCTTCTTGAAGTGATTCCCTAAGGAAAAAAAATATTTCACCAACAAGATAAACCATGTAGCATCCCCAACCCATCTGAGCGAAATTACAGTGAAAAACTCTTAAAAACAAAATTTTAGCTAACTACTTAACTATTTTATTCTTAGCCAATTTCTTGTAGCTTTCCATTACAAACTAAAATAGATTTAGCTACTGTCTTTAACCACATAATAGAAGAATTCAAAAAATGTTATTAATCAACATAAAATGCAGCTAACAACTCATTACAATATCATATAAATCATTCTCATTTACACAGAGTTCATGCACATCAATTAAACACATCATTTAACACAATACCAAGATTAAACACTTATCTTTTCCCAACATTTGTGCAACCAACTACCTGGGATGGACATTCCACCCAACCATAGACTGACTGTTCCAAATCTCAATAGCCAATCACCCCCGAGATGAGGCTAACAATCCACAAAAGAGGGTGGTCTCTCACAGTCCACTTACATCTCATAAAACTCTCAATCCAACTGTTATTTTCCTACAACTTCTTAGATTTTTCCACCATCTATCTTTCTCTTGACTTGTTGATACAAAAAGGATCCAGAGAAGGCTTAGAACAACTCAGGACACTCATAATGGCTTCAATGGACATAGAAAGGGAAAACAATAAAATTTCTCAAAACTCAGTGAAAATGGAATGATCATGAAGAGTGCGTCGCAAGATTTCTAACGGTGCAAACGAATCGTCAAACAGAGTTATGGATTGCAAGATATAAGCGGTCAAAGTTCAGGTCAAACTTGGTCAAAAGTCAAAGGTCAAGGTGACATGTGTCACCACTGCAAGAGTGAAACATGGAACGTCTGTACAACTAATGTGGCAGAGTGATGAGTTGGCATGGGATGACATGGCAAGGTTGTATAGGTTTGATGGCAGACACATGGGCGAATTAGGTTGTGACAAGTGTCATTTTCATGGGCAAATGTTATGGTGCCATCTGGCCCAGTCGTGGGCTACCATGTGGCACCCCTCCAGTCTATTTGGAAATTTGTAAAAGTAAATGACTCCACAAGCGTCAAATCGGCAACCTCCGGGCGAGGGTAGTACTTTGGGAAGGCCCGGGCTACCAACCCGCCCACAATGTTTCTTAACCCTTATGGTCTGTATTAAAAATTTGAATTGCAATGGTTGTATTTTCGGCAAGGTAAAGGGTCGGGGCTAGGCCCCATCCCACACTTTCATGCCACACACCATACGTCCACACCGATAATCGTTGGTGGTTCCACCATATATGGTGGCATATTCCGCCAACCGCCAAACTTAACCATCGCCAGAATCTTCGCTAAGTACTCCGCCATTTTTAACAACACACCAAAATTTCAGTTATAACCATGTGTTAAAAGGGGAGTCCACGGGATTTTATCCCGGGACCACCAACTAACCACACTCTAAATATAGCTCCATCTACCAGCGCGTCAAGCACCCTCTTTAATGCACAACCGCCGACTTTGTATTATAAAGAGGGGCTTTTGGCCAGTGTACAGATAGATGGGAGGAGAACCAAGAGCGCGCCCATATGGATTTTGGCATGAATTTCGATATAGGGCACATTTTTCGAGATTTTTCCCAGTCATTTATTACAGAGGCAGGGCGCAAAAATTGAGGCAGGGGTGTCTCTTGGGCCTGAAAGTGCCAGACTCGGATTGAGGTGTGGAGATAGTCATTTTTAGGTAATTCGATGCCATGAACGGAGTGGTTGTAACGTCCCTCACCGTCATCCCACTGGCCGGGCAAACGCTACTGTGTGA
Organism: Picea sitchensis; assembly: GCA_010110895.2. NCBI lineage: Eukaryota > Viridiplantae > Streptophyta > Pinopsida > Pinales > Pinaceae > Picea > Picea sitchensis. The sequence goes on from SNQJ01S0150750.1 coordinate 21,827, forward strand.
AACAACATCATTCTCCTACTTAATTAATAACATGCATTTAAGTCATATTAAACACATTTAAATTAGAGTAAGCACAAGATTACTGCTAAAATAAATAATCCCTGTCATTAACAATAATTCAGATGCACAACAGAATACATTATACATATAAGCATCACAGTCATGCAAAAAATAATATTAAGCATAAGATGATACTTATCTTTGAAACCGTGGTAATTCCACCAACCACATGCAGGCCTTTCATGAACCTCCTAGCCTTAGACCACGCTACTCATCATGCTCAGTAGTGGGTCACCCCCGAGCTGGGACTAAGCTCCACCCAAGGCAAGGAATCCTAGTCTAGGCTGAGGTTATAGGGAAAACCGCACAAAATAACCAGAAGGATTCTTCCTAGGATGCCTTCTTACGCCCACTACTCACAGACTCTCATTCCCCACATGCCTGTTCTGCCCAGGAATATACACCTTCACAAGAACAGTCCATCAGTGCTTCACCTCTCTCTCTGGGTCTCGACAACATGCCGGATCAGGTAGTCTTAGAGCTCCATAGCTGGTGCTGGACTCTCTCTGCAAGAATACCACTTCCCAACAGACTCCTTCACCTGAAAATAGCTTCTCATAGGCCTAAAAGACTACCTCTTCAACTAAGGGCCTTAAAACCCGATTCTTCAACCCCTTCCGACTCAATTCCCTTACAGTGAGGATAACCACAACACAACCCCACTCAGGAAAATAGAAAAAAACAACCTACAGATAGATTGGGTACGGATTCAGCTCTGCAATGGCGGATAGAATGGGTTTTGGAACTCACAAGTCGACTTTCCCCTCTTGACCAGTTCTCTCAATGGTGCATAGGTATGTCAAGGGTAGATGCAGACCAATAATGGAATCAGACAGATGATGTTTTGTTCTTTAGGAAGACGTCTCAGTTCTCTGGTTCTCAGAACTGCATGAGGGTATCCAAAATTAGACGCAAAGGATGATGGAATGAGGAGCAACCCCCTCCACAGCTGACTTTTGTAGTTATTTAACTATATGTGCCTGGGTCGACACATGTCACCCATGAAGCTGCATGCACCCCATAAGCATGCATTCCTCTGCAGGAACTTAGGACACAACATATATTTCACATGGCCTTTGTGATCCAGGTGGATATCGGTGGCCACCCACCTTTTCCAAATGGCTCAAAACAGTTTTCTAGCCATTTTGGAAATTTACTATTTTTAGCAGGTTTTAACTTCCAGGGCCATTTTGAGGGTCCAAATGAAGGTTTTTCGAGATCGATGTTCTCAATTATATCCAAAGGCATGATTGAGCCCCCAAAATGAATCTCCTCGGAAATACCTTTCCAACGAGCTATCACACACCTAAAAAAGAGATCGTATGC
>SNQJ01S0150752.1:11387-23421 GCA_010110895.2 Picea sitchensis
CTAGAGTGCATGAGGACATTAGAACAAGAAATAAACAAGACTCATGCCACCAATGGAAAGGATTGTATTAGTGGAAATAAAACACCAAAGAGAAAGGGAGACTTTGGGTCCCCTATTCCTCCAAGGGAGGGCTCTTGGACCCCGAAATATTTAACTCTTCTTACAAGTAACGAACTAAAATGAAATTGTGAAGAGAATCCAAAGCACATCCAATCTAGAGGTGATATGAATGGCTAACTGAAATGGTGCTAGCATGCTCTTGATGAGGACAGAGGATCCTCCAAGAGAATATCAGTAGCATAACAATGGAAATGAATTCCTTGAAAATATAGTGCACCGATGGCTTCCTTTTATAGCATAGCTTTGAGGTATTATGCAACCAGTTCTTAGTGTGAATAAGGGGCCCTTTAGGTCTTTGACTAGCCCCCTAGTGGAATTCAGCCGAGATTTGGATGTCAAATCGACTTGGAAGATGAACCAGAAGTGGGTGAAAGGCCGACCAATATCATAAATGAGTTGTTTTGAGGTGTGTGTGACTTTTTGCGTCCACAGTCGCGCATCGAGCGCATGTGCACTTTTCTGACATTATCTGATTGTCGCACGTGCGCGTGCACCTTGTGTATTTTTAGCGCATGTTGATTTGATCGCTGGTTGTATAGTTTTGGACCTTTTAAAGATGCATTTTTGGCCCATGAGTGAACTAATGAGTATTTTGAAGATGCTAGATTCCTGTAACCATTTGCGAACAAAATTCCAGTAATAACACATGTGACTCTTCCCGAGTCACCTAATATTTCTGAGCTGCCTCGATATCCTCGGTGATGATTTGAAACTTTTCCCTCAACTCTACTTCTTTTATCAGTGCCTGCATGGTATTCTCCTTAATGGTATCCATTACCTTAACTGCCACTTTGTCGCTCAGTAATCCTACACAGTCTTCCTGTGTCTGTGTCATCTTTTTTCTAGTTGCTTCTGCCTGTGCGAGTACTTCTGCTACCCGTTCCTATAATGATTCTATTTGAGCCTAACACTCCTGTTTTTGTGTTTGTGTAGTGATAAGTTTTGCCTGCATCTTCTTCAGCTCTTGCGTCCCCTTGACAAATTCTTGGATTGGTATGGTATTTTTCCTTTGTTTGAGTTCTTGAGTCGCTAAATTGATCCTTTCCTCTTCCTTGTCCCATCGTTGAACCTATGGATATTCCTCCAGTCTTGTCCAAAGTTGTGCTACTTTATCAAGAAAGTCAGCTATTATGCTAACCTGTTTATCCATCTCCTATATTTTCATTTTTTCTTCCTACCACCTTTGTTCCTTTGCTGCTGGTGGGGTTGTTGGTGTGAGTTGTTATCGAAGATCCTCGATCTCCTTCTGGTATTGAGCAATTTCCTGTGCAATATGGTCGATCTTTTCTGCGACTGGGAGTTCATTTACTTGATCAGTGCTTGGAAGTTTCCCAAAAATTTCTCCCACTCTTCGTTCCAATTCATTCCCGCATTCTGTCTCCTCTTGAGTTTCGGATTTGGCCTTCTCACAATCGTTTTCCAATGCTTTTCACTTCTTTGTTTCTTTCTGTAGCTCGACTAAGTTTTATGTGCTCGAGACTGCATCTCATGGTCGACACTAACCTACAATTTGTATAGTTCCCTTGATGGCATCCATGTCAAGGCCAATCGGATGTGGTCCAAATCCTTCAGTGGTGTCTGTCCCATGATTTCATCCATTCATAGCATGCTTGGTTTTATGTATACCATTGCATGTGCGTGTGGCATTGGAAGGACTAGGTCTCGTTCTTCTACCTCCTCTCCTTTGTTGGTTTGTGTTGTCGATGGCTCTATGCCTCTGCTGCTACTTGCTCTCTGGGCCTCCCTGAGTGACCTGAGGAGCTGTCCCATTTCTGCCAGCTCTTTTTGTAGTTTGTCACTGTGATGTGTTGCATGATCGAAGTCTTCTGCCAAAAAATCCTGGACCATTCTGGCGATCATTTATCCATTTTCCTCTGTGATCGTATAGTCTGGTGATTCTCGTTGTGCCTTTGATTTCTTCCACGCACCTATTACCTGTACATCTGGTCTCTCAGTTCCCTCTGGTTCCTGTGTTATGGGATTTGAGGCAGTCTCATGTGCTCCCTTAGCTTGTTTTGGCTGTTCGTTGGTATCGTTCTACCCCTTTTGGGTTCCTATCTACTTTGACCATTCATTTTCCTGAGTCGTCTTGTTTTGTCCTGTCTTTGGTTTCTTGGGCACTGGGATTTGCAGACGCTATGTTTCCACCTACGTTGCTTCTCCTTCTACGGGTCCTTCAGGTATTTCCTGGGGAATGGATGGGATCCTCCATGCGTCAGGCCATTCATTGATGACCATGTCTATATCACCTTATGTGATGCAGTAGTGCATTGGTAGCCACTATTTATCTGGATCTTGCCTTGGTTGTATCCACATGGCTTGACGTGTAGCCCAGAAGTTAGTGATGTCCCCATATTGCGTGAAAACCTATGGTGTTATTCTCCATGATCAACTAATATATTCCTATATGTCCCATAGGTATGCTTCAAATATGATTCCATTTTCCCTCTTATGCCTAGCCTGTGGCTCGAATCTTAGTAATAGATATCTTGCTCCCACTAGTTGTGGTCTAGTACAAAAAATTACATACTCTGGTTCCCACCATCCCACGAAGGCTATGAGGGTGAGAAACCATGAGAAATGGAATTATGTACCAAGGTCCTGTGCATCCTTGCAGCCCACTTGGAACAATTTTAATAGATAAGGTGCTCAACTCACGAAGGTAGCTTCTGCACACTGAGTTGCAACTACGATGACTCCTGCTAGTACTTTGTCTTTGCATCATTTTCTTAATAGTTTGCAGTATAAGATATTTGCACCCAATTGTGTCGTTGCATTTTTTATATGTTTGATTATAATGCCTATTGTCCCCTTGGTGGTACCATATTTCTTCTTCATTTCCTATGCTAACTCTTTCTCCTTGGATTTATCTTCCAGAATCAGCACAAGATCCATACCCCGGCTGGGTAGTCCTATTATCTGTGCGACAATCTCAACAATTATGGGGATGGGTTTTTCCAGCCATATATCCCCTCCATGCATGACTGATAACATCTTCTTAATGCATGTTGTCACGTACTTGCCTCTGCCAAAATGTGGAAGTTTCAGCAACCCTAAAATTCCTGTTCTGTCCAGTCCAACTACCCACTGATGTGGTTGGCTGATCATTTATCCAAGTTGTTTTACCACTATGTTCTTCATAAAAACCCTCGACATAAGTTCTTGGTACTTGGTTTCATCTGATACGTCATGGTCTAAATACTTAAGCTTCCCGACGTGACCCATTAGCTGCGGATCTATCTGTACTCCCTTTGGTATGCGTGGTAGCACAATTTCTGCTATTGGTTTCTTGCGAGCTGAGCTCAGTATCAGAACTCTGTCTCCCTACTATGGTGGTTGGTACGAAGTTCTAGCAATTCCTGGTTTCTCCCTTGTAAGACATTCTGGCCAAGCCGAGGTAGTTCCCATGGTATATTTTGTTGGTTCACCTAGGATGGGTACCTGCGACTCGTCTACTTTCCCTTTTGATCCTCGATTTTGTGCCATTATGTTAAGTTCTGCAGTTGGTTCAGTGCTTTCTAGTTGCACTTCCTGTGGGTTTCCGCTTCCTCGTTCTGAGGTTCTTGCGCCACTGTTGGCGTGTCCTCTTTCATGGACTCTTCTTGTGGATACTAAATCTCTTCCAGTATTGGTGTAGAGTTCACCGATGTTATCTCTAGGGATGGGATTTCATCAATATAGATGATCTCCAGCTATTGTTGCTCATTTTATTCCAGTGGTCCTCATGACCTAGTGTGAACCCTGGTCAGTCTAGCTATCTGGCCTGGTTTGGCGGACTTCGATGGTACCATAGTGGTGAGTGTCAAATTTTTGTTGAGTTTGAAGGACTGTGGTGAGCTCTATGGTCTCACTTTGTCCATTCAGGTTGTTGTTTCTCTCTCTCTTTGTTCTCCTTTCGCGACTAGACTAGTTGTTTTTGTGCTCGCGCGTTGTATGGGATTGTCATGAAACTTATTAAGGACGCTTCCTCCATGATGCAATTAATGCACCATAACTGTGGGTTCAATGCATCTACAACAATTTCTTACTTTCCATTATGCTTACTTTGTTGTTTCTAGTTGGCGTGTTTAATGTGACGTTCCATAAGTCCTTGTCGTGCCTTAATTCCCTTTAGTGTTGTCTTGTCATCCTTATTTTTCTGACTTTTCGTTTCCCAATAGTTTATATTTCTGGCGTGCTTCGCACTTTTCATTTTTTATTTTTTTTTACTACGCGGTGGGTGGTCGATTGTCCTTATACAACTTTAGTCAGCTCCCTTTGATCATTCCTCTAAGGTATGTGCCTGCTAAATCTATTAACTATACAAATCCATTGTTTGTTATAGATTTTAGCTTGTATGGTCCTAACCAATGCATTCTCAGCTTTCCTGGGTGCTAAAGCGATTTGCTGTCATAGAGAAATACTAGATCTCCTTCCTTGAAAGTCTTCTTCTTAATGTGTCGATCGTGCCATGCTTTTTCTCTGGCCTTCTACACTTGTTGATGGAATCCTGCTAGGATGCGGTCCTCCTCCATTTCTACCAACTTCTTCAGTCTTTCCTCTATTTCGTTGCGTTCTATCATTTGTGTGATCACTGCTACGCGTAAGCTGGTTACTAAAAATTCTAATGGCACTACTGCTTCTTGGTCGTAGACTAGTTTGAATAGTGTGTGCCCTGTCAAATGTTTTCATGTCATCCTATACGCCCATAATACTACTGGTACTTTGAGTTCCCATTCGTCTCTGTTGACATTACAAATCTTTGTCAGTGAGTTCTCTAGAATTTTGTTGAAGGCTTCTAATGTGCCATTTAGTTGTGGATGATATGGTGTGCTTTTCTAGTGGTGAACTTCAAACTCTTAGAGCATCACGCAGATGGTGCTATTTATGAAATGTGTGCCTTGGTCACTCATCAAAACTCTTGGGCATCCAAACCTAGTAATTACTTGTTCAAATAAGAAGGGTGCAGTTGTCTCTGCGCTACAGTCTTTTACTGGTGCGGCTTCCGCCCACATTGTTAGCTATTCTATCATGGTGATTATGTATCTCGCCCCTATTATTTTGGCTAGTGGGTTGATTGGTCCCAAAAAGTTTGTTGCCCATTTATCAAATTCCTGTAATGTCACTTGTGGTCGTAATGAAATCTCGTCCCTTCTGTTGGGTTTTCCTACCCTTTGACAGACATCACATCTCTGACAGTACTCTTTTGAGTCTCTGTGAATTGTTGGACACCATAATCCTATGTGGAGTACCTTATGTGCGATAGATTTTCCTACATAGTGTCCTCCTGCCAATCCCTCGTGGGCTTCTGATAAAATTCTTGGTTTTTCATGCTCTAACACATACCTTTATATAGATGTCATGCGATCAATTGATAGTTGGCTATGCGAACTACCAGGTTTTTCTTCTGCGTGGTGGTATATTCTTGTGGTGCGGTACCTATGCTCAAGTACTGGATGATATCTGCAAAGTAGTCATCAACAATCTGTACTGAGAATAACTATGCATCTGAAAAGTTTTCTTCTAAGTTCGTGGGTTCTTCTCCATTTGTGACCTGTGATAGGTGGTCAGGTCTTGCATTCAATTTTCCTAGTTTGATTATTACTTTGAAGTCAAATTCTTGAAATAATAGTAGACATTGACAGATTCTCCCCCCCAACAATGGCTTGTTGACCAGGTATTTTAGGGCTGAGTGATCTGTAAACATATTAAAAAAATTTCCCAATAGGTAGTGTCTGAACTTCTGCAGTGTGTAGGCCATAGCTAGGCCTTCTCTTTCTGTCGTGTTATAATTTTGTTCTGAGTCTGATAGTTTTCTTCTTGTGAACACTATCGAGTGATCCAAGTCTCCTGCTCCTGGTTGCACTAATATAGCTCCAAGTTCTATCGTCAATGCATCTACATGCACATGGAATTTCTTTCCCCAGTCTGTAAATACAAATATCGATGCAGTGACCATCTTTTCCTTTAGAGTATCTAGACCATGTTGACACTCATCATTCCATTGGTACTTTGTATCCTTCCTTAGAATTTTATCCATTGGTGTTGTGATCTGCGCATGTCTTTTGATGAATTTCCTGTAGTATCATGTGTGTCCTAACGTCGCTCGTAGCTGATGGACTGTTTTTAGTGCTAGTAAATTAACAATGACTACGATATTTGCCGGATCGACCAATAGATCTTGTTTCCATACTATATGGCCCAATAGTATCCCAAACGATGTTCCAAATATACATTTCTTTATGTTTAGTGATATCTGACACTGTCTGCATCGTTCTAGCATCAAGCATAAAACTTCCACATGGTTTTTCAACAGACTATAGACTTTCCAATCATCCATGTGTACTTCGATAAACTGATGGATGAATTATTTAAATGCTATGATAACCACTCTGGAGAATATTGTTGGTGCATTCTTCAGTCCAAATGGCATGACTATATATTGGTAAGATCCCCATTCCATCATGAACATGGTCTTGTATATGTCCTCTTGTGTTATCTTAATATGATGGTAGCCTAAGAATCCATCAGTGAATAATTAAGCTTTGTGTCCTCCCACATTCTCTAACACTTCATCCCTGAACGGTGTAAGGAATGGTTCATGTAGGCATGCATCCTTCAACTTCCTCGAGTCAACACATATTATAATCCCTCTTCCTTGTTTATTGTCCTATACGACCATCGAGCTTATCGATTCTGATTCCTCGAATGGTTCGATTATGTCGGCTTCGAGAATCCAATCGATCTCCTCTTTAACTTTTTGTTTATATATGGGGTTCAGTCTATATGGTCATTTTCTAATCGGTTTCGCTTCATGTCTGAGAGGTATCTTCATCTCGCCCAGTTCTCTTGCTATACCCTTCATCTCTTTAAATGTTGTAGGAAACAAGTCCTTGTATTCACACAACAACTCTGTGATTCTTTCTATTGTTGGCTCATCCCAGTAGTCTCCAATGCTAGCCATTTTGGGATGTTCAGTTGTTCTGATGTTAACTTTCTTTACCTTGATTGGCGTGGAAATAACTTCGGATTCTATGGGTGGTCCCTTCACATCTCTTTCGCCTTCTACTTCTTCAATCTTAATGTCACATGGGTCATCTTCCTCTAGTGCTTCCTCTTGTACTTGGTAACATGACAATAGTTCCTTGATTTTTTGCTTATTTCGCTGCTACTCTTCGGTAATAAGTTCTATTTCAAGTTCTTCAATGAATATGATTCCTCTAATCCATTTCAGAGCTGCATATATGTTGGTGTTATCATGCTTGAATGAGAAAGTGACAGTAAAGTTTTTTTGCAATGTCGTCCATGTTGTAGTTCCTTTGCGCAATTCTTGATTCGTATACCAGTTCGATGGTATGCCCTCTAAAGTGTGAATGAAGTGTTGAGGCCATTCCTCTAGTGGTGTCATTTTCCACAGCGTTTTTCAATCCTCCAAGTGTTTCACTGGTGTCCCTAGTCCTTCATATCTTCGTTGTTTGTTGTTTTTATGTTCTGCGCCGAACCTTATGCGCAGTAACCACTTACATTGGTACCAGTTTGTGATAATCTCCTTGTGTGCACCCCACCATCTTGCAGGTGTGGCCTTGAGTGCTAAATCTAGTGCCAGTAGCCTCTGGTTCTCTAATACTTCATCTTCATATTGTGTCAAGAATGTTTCCAAATCATTTAGTTCGTGGAAACTGGGTGGTTCTTTGATTTATATGCCTATCCACCGTACTGCGCAGTCTATTATTGCACATATTCTCGTGGATACTTCGTGTAGTCTATGCTGCCAATTTTATAACTCGGTGTTTGAATTTGTTGCACATGACATAATTCTCTACCAACTGAGTACCCCGTCTGCACTTGGGTTTACGTAGTCCTCATCACGCGCAGTTGTTCTGTACAACTGGCCAATCTCCTCTAAGTCTAGGAATTTGGGTTCTACAAACCTTTCCCCTTCTGATGGATCTAGTGGTGCTATGACCCTGTAATATCCAGATTCAAATGTCATTTTCCTTGTCTTCAAGTTAATTATGGTTTGGTTGTCAAATGCCCAATCCAGACTGAGTAGTGTCGGGTACGGTGTTGTGCCATCTACTATTTCGATGAATTCAAAGTCTTCTTTAGTGCGCACTCCATCAAGAACTATTGTTACTCCTTTCAGTCTCCCTATTGGTAGGACCCTATGTTGGTTTGCTAGTTTTAATTGGACATTTGAGTATCCAAATGTTGGCTCTCCCATGCATTGCTAGGTTTTCTTGGGTAGCACATTCACTTTGAATCCTAGGTCCAATATGATGTCTCCCATATTGAAATCCCCAATGTTAGCATTCAATCTAAATTCCCTACTTGTTCTTCTTCTTGTGTGTAGATGATTGATAGTTTTCAGTTCTAGCTTTTGTTCCATGTCGCTGCTAGATTTCTCTAGGATGTTTTGTAATATTTTCATAGATGAAGGATCACTTAACATTTTATTTATGATTTCAAAAATACTTTGATAGTACTTACTTGTCCCTTGGGTGGCATTTCTTTGTTATGATCCAATAATGGCAGAATTTCGTATTCTGGGGATTCATGGACTAGATGTGTAGTGGAGGTCGACGCTATGTCCACCTTCTGAAATTCTTTTCTGGCTTACTTAAAAGTCTCCTTTTCTTTGGGTGCGTTGAACTGCTTTCTTGGTTCAATGTTCTTATTTACCCATTGGTTCTGTGCAGGTTCCTATCAGACTGCGTCGTTTCCTGTCTTCGTTCCTCCACGGGTGACTGACTATATTGATGTTCCTTCCATCCTCCCTTGCTTCGGATGAAATCCATTGAACATTTTGGTTGTTCTGGTTCCTATTTTCCTGGATATTTACTAATAGTGTTGGACATTCCTCTTTCTCATGATCCGATGTGTGAAAATACATACAGGTCACTGGCGGCAGGCAACATTGCCATGCAGAATGTCCCGGTTTCTGACAATTGTGATAGGTGATTGGTCCTCTGCCACATCCAAAACCTCCTCTGGCTCATCCTCCTCCTTGATAGGTTGCTCGGTCCCCTCTCGGCGTGTTGTACTATGGTGCTTGATTACACTGCGTGGTATTATACTGGGGTTGTGTCGAGTTGTACTGCGGCTATGCGTTATTGTATGGTGGTTGCACAATATTGTACTACTGCTGTGCAGTGTTGTATGGAGATGGGGATTGATTGAAATGTGGCACTTCTTGTCCAGTCATCATTTCGGCTTGTACCCTGTATGTGTCTGATATTCTTTCCCACATCAAATCCATAGTTCTGCAATCTTTGTCTTCATGGCTCACTGACTTACAAAAGGTGCAATAAGAATTATTTGGAACTGTTTGGTACTTCTACATCATCGTACATTGATAAGGGTCGTGACCCAATTTATTTCATATTTTGCACCATTATCCTCCCGGTCGTAGCAGGTTTCACATGCCTGTTGCCATATACTGTGTGAATGTTGGACATGCGTTCTTGTGGTGTCCTTTCATCCTACATGTGGTGCACCAAACGACTTCTCGTTTGTCCTTGTTCTTATCTCGATCATCTTGTTCATGTACTGATCCTCTAAGCTTAGATTCTAGAACTCATTAATCAATAGCTTCTTAATGTCTGTCAATGTCCTCGTCATCCCAGGGGCACTATTCGTGTCTAGATTCATGTACCAGTCTAGTGCGCAGTCTCTTAATGTGATCGCTATCTACGCGAATTTGGTATCTTCATCAGTGATTTGTTTTTCCTCCTAGATATTTTCACAAATGAATAAATGATTCTCAAGGACTTCTTCTACTTCTCCTTGAAATTCTGGTAATCTGATAGTGGGATCGTGTCCTGCCATTCTAAATACTGAACTACTACCTACGTCATGTGGTGTATATACTTGACTAGTACTGCATGAACTGGCTCCTCCAGTTGTTTCTCCTGTGGTAGATGTACTTCTTCCTATTGGACTTCCTCCAAAATTTGGTTATCTAAACGATGGTGTTCTCTTTGGTGTATTGGTCTCACATGGGTTTATGGGTTCCACACTGACATTAGTATGGAAAGGATGGTTGTCTTTTCCTCTCGTTCTTGGGCCTCTTGTTTTCTGCTCATAGGTTGTGCGTAGGATTTCCTCAATCTACCTCACAACCCAGAGATCCTCTACCTCTTCTTCATCGCTTGCAAAAACCTCCCTCGTGGCTACAACTCTCCTATTGGTATTCACCTTATATTGGTAGGGTACTCTGCTACACATCATTCCTGATGACGCCAAGATCCACTTAAGCTGGTCATCATCCATCAAGATCAGGTCCAAGAGTTCCTCCTCCTTCTTTCTTTTATCCTCACCTTCTTCCATTTATCCTCTCTCTATCACTGCTTCCCCCTTCCCCCATGCATGCATAGAAGTCTAGTTGTCTGATTCCATTGTCATTACCCATTTTTTATATAGCATCATTTTAATAGAAGTGTGCAGTGATCAATGTACCTTTCATGGGCTCCACATAGAAATTCTTGCTCTGTTACACTGTATGACTTCGTTGTGTCGACGACAAACTCTGTGATGAAGCCTGTCACAATACTGTCAAGCCAAAAGTCGATTGTGCGGGTGAATTTGTTGTTCACCTACTGTAACTAATCAACCTGTAATGGGGTCAAATCTAGATGTCGGATCCGGTTCATCGCGTGGTTATCTTTCAACCTTAGTATCCACTCCTGTAGTAGGTGGGAAAAATAATAGAAAAGGACTTCATGTAAATCCGTAAACACGTATTTATCCAGATATTTGCGAGGTGTGATGCTAGGGTTTCTATTGTCTTTCTGGGAAAACTCTAGCTCTTTAGTTCTCAACCAACCTTCGATTTCTTCTTTCATGGTGTTCCACGGTCTCAACATTCCCTTCTAATGGATTAGCGGTCTTCTGGTTTCACTCATTCTTTTCCAATGCATTTTATCTCATCTACTCAGTCCTTTATTGTTTCTCTTAACCCGACAACAAAACCAGTTTTTGGTTTAAATGAGCGGCTCTTCCCTACTACTTGCATTGTTGACCAAGGGTTCATATCTTTCAGGGTACCAACAAATCCTAAAACTATTGGCCCTTATAGTAAACCAGAAGGCAACACAGTACACAGGATGCATTGTGCAGTCTCACGCGAGATAGATTTAAATGGGTGGCTATAAGAATCGGGTGTTTACAATGTAGGATTGAGCAAGAGATATGGAATTTGTATTCTAAACCATTTATTATAACTTGTGTTACAAGCTACTGTTATTATATTTTATATTTTAACCTCCATAGCATCTTTCCTTTATATACCAACAACAATTAACCAAGAAATATAATAACTCATTCATTCATTACACACAACGTTTAACTACTAAAAGTACGAAAAATATATGCATGCATTCATCACATTACATAGGTATTATTGTGGTTCACCCCCTTCCTGGGCTATGTCCACAAAGATTTGGCTCGTGTCTCTCTTATTATGGTAGTTCTTCAATTCTTGCATCGCACACTTACAACTCTCCTCAGATAGGTAAGATCTATATGAGGTGAACTAGATTCCACCAGGCTCCTCGTCCTACGATCTAATCCTCAAGATATATCTTCTTTCCTCCTTTTCATCTCAACAACTTACAAAAATGGTACATAACAGACAATATCACATATCATATCAACCTCTACACAAGTAGTGAATCGAACCTTCCTATGATACATGCGTATCTATATTTATATCTATCAAGCTCTTCAACCATTTACAAAAAACCTTACAAAAACCCTAACCCTACTGTCGTTAGGTATTCCTTCTCTGCATGCGTGCTTTTCTTCCTTCCAATTGTCACCTCCTTCTTTCATGCGCATGTGTTGTGCTTATTACCAGTTGTCGCTTTCCTCTTGCATGCTTTATTTCCCACAATTTCTCTTCTAGTTGTCATTCTTTTTTGTGCACGCTTTCTTT
>SNQJ01S0150752.1:23431-39214 GCA_010110895.2 Picea sitchensis
ATAACATCCAAGACTGTAAAAACACACGACGTGATATATTGTTGAGACCTAATAAAGATCTTGAGAGCTAGATCTTTGTGGACATCTCCCAGGAGGGGGTGAACCACGGTAAAAATTGTGTTGTGTGATTGAATGTATGCATATGTATTTTTGTTAAGAATTACATGTTAGATGAATGAATGGAGGAAATAGTTAGATATGATATTCCACATGCATGAATAGCATGGCTATGTTAATATGATGTTAGACTAAATAAATAAAGATCACAAGGTACAACCACAGATCTCCACTCATTCCCAGGATGAAAGAACCTGAGTATTGCATCCACCCATAGATCTATCTTGGGCGAGACTGTGAAATACACCCTATGTGTTGTGTTTCCTTATGGTTTACCAAAGGGGCAGATAGTTTTAGAGAGATTTTGTTGGGAGCTGGTTACATCTGAACCTGGGTCAACCTATGACAATAAGGTAATATCAAAGTAGATAACTGATAAAGTAGAATTACAAACCAACAAGGATCTTCAACTAGGGTGTTTCGCTTGATTATTCTTGGTGAAGTAAGTGGAAAATATGCATTTCTTTATTGTGAATGAATGCTTATGTTTAATTTTACTTGTTTCATGTCTAAGATTATGAAATTTCTTGCTTGAAACCCTAGGGGAAAGACATATGTTATTATATTTTTCCCTTTGATTTGAGTTATTTGTGAGAGCGGAAAGGTTTCCTTGTGACTACTTTCCCCATCCTTCTCAAACCCCCAGGTCATTGGGGATGTCTCCCTTGGGGTAGTATTAACATATTCCTAAATAGAAATGGATTTCCTATTAAGGTGACAGTGATAGGTTATTCCTAGTTATGCCAATTATCTACCCACTTGCCTTGGGATTTTCGAAAGTAAAAATTATGCAATAACATTTTGACACCGTTGCGGAGGAACACTAAATCAATATTTTTCAACGACACTTTTTGGTAAGACTTACCTTCAAAGCCTTTATCTTACAAAAATTACCTGGCGATTCCATTGAGGTGGATCCCATCTTTTCCTTTTGATGATCCCTAGAAGGATTATATGATGACTCCACTAATGACAAATCCAACCATGGATTCTCAATGGGACCCAAGTAATTTTAAACCCTTGGATATGAGTAAAATTTAGGGTTACCCTCAACAAATTCCCTTGAGGTATGAAAAATGGCTCCCTAGATTCACTGGTAATGATGGGGTTATAGCTGAAGATCACATGGATAATTTTTGGGCTTTCTTTCAACTCCACCCTATCAATGATGATGTTGAATATTTGGCAATGAAACTTTTCTCTGCCACTGTTCATGGAAATGCTACGAAATGGTATGACGGTCTCCCTGATGCCAACATTACATATATGGACCAATTAGAAGAAACCTTTCTCAAAAGATGGAATATTAAAATAGAAGATATCCATGTCTTGATTAAAAAAATTAAACACATCAAACAAACTCAGAATGAGACTGTCAGGGAGTTCACTACCAGGTTTGAGAATTTGCTACACCAAATTCCTAGAATCCATCACCCTAAACACAAGTGCCTCGCTGACCTCTATACCAATGCACTCTCAGTGCATTTAGGGTTTCTCCTCAGTAAAAAGAGGCCAAGAAAATTCCAATAATATTATCACACGACTATACAAATCGAGGAAAATATCTTCGTGTTCAAGCAAGAACACATTTTTACTCTATAAACTAAAATTGGTGACCCCAAAGGTACCCTAGATACTCTTAGTCTGGAGAGATTAGTTTCCCTTGAAATATTTGAAAGAAAGGAACAAGTCATCAAACAACATGAGGTTGAGAAGAAGGATCCTAATGAGGGTGATACATAATATATTTGCAGAATGAAATACATATAGATTATTATCAAAAGATGCTTAACACAGAATAACAGATATATAGTAAAACCGGTTTCTATTCAATAAGGAAATAAGCTGAAACTGTAAAATGTAGCGGAAACAAGCTTGCTAGAATGGTGGCAGCTTATCTCTGAGAAGAGATGTGACAGATACACTCATTTGCAAGAATATGATTACAATGAATCTCTAAAGGCCTTCTTACAATAAAAAAGGATGTCAAAAACCCTAGACATCCAAAAAACCTAACCCTAGGAGATGAAGCGCCAAAAGTCATGTGGGCCTCATTTGGGTAAGTTAGTACATCAACTTCCCGGGGTCGTAACATTTGCAGACGATCTTCATTTTATGCACACGATAGCCTGTTGGAAAGGTATATACGAGGAATGCATATTTTGCTGCTATCTAACAAGGTCATTTTGATTGTGGCGAGCCCTAAAAAATGTTGTTTAGGGCCTCAAAATGGCCCCGCAAGTCAGGGACCCAAAAACTAGGGAAAAAACTACCAAACTAGAAAACTGCCAAAATGAGCCAGTTCGAATAGGTGGGAGGCCAAATCCATATGGATCAATCCTCCCCCCTTAGGAAGCAATTTTCTCCATTGCGCCGAGTTCCCCCATCATATGAGGAAAGTTCTATTGAATTTTGCCCCGGGTGAGCCACTTGCCTTGGTGCAGACGCTGCCCTGCTTTGACAACTCGATAAAGCTGGATCCTTAGCTGGCGAGTGCCCTTGATATGTTTGTCCAAAATATGATCATTGGATTCATGTTGAACGCAGTCGAGGTTGAGTTCTGTTGGTGTCATCCATTCTTCTATCTCTTAGGTGTCCAAGAATGGTGGGAAAAACGGTCGAAGGATATCCACATTGAACACTGGGTGCAAGCCAAGGAAAGGAGGAATGTTTAGCTTGAAAGCATTATCACCCACAACCTTGATGATGGTGTATGAACCATAACGGAGTGGGATAATATTATGATGGGGTCTTGTAAGGCACTCTTTCTGCAAGTGCAACCAAAATTTGTCGCCCACCTGAAAATTATGTGGCACTCGGTGTTGATCATGGCGCTACTTGTACTTGTCATTGGACTTTTGTAGGATATCCTAAGCATGTTAGTGGATGTGCTAGATCTGCTCCATGATCTAGGTGGCTTTGTTACCTTCAATTGGAGTAGGAGATGAGTTGGTTGAGGTTACCAAAAGGGGTAGTGCAACATCTATGGGACCCAATGGTTGGAATCCAAACCCCACCTGAAAGGGGTTTTGGTCGATTGATCTATGAAGGGATTGGTTGTATATATGATGAACATAGGGGAGACTCTCATCGCATGTGCGAGGTTGATTGGAATTATACATGCACAGGATATGCACGATCATTCTATTTACGACCTTAGTTTGGCCATTTGTATGGGGGTGGAAGGTCGTGGATTTGGTGAGCTTGGTGTCCAGCAGTGATTAGAGGCTTGAATAGAAGGTGTTGAGAAATTAACTGTCCCTATTTGAGACAATGGTTTGTAGGATTCCAAAATGTATCCAGACTCATTCAAAGAAGAGCTTGGCAATGGCCTCTGTTATGATTCTGTTATTGTAGGCGACCATAATTGCCATCTTAGAAAAGCGATCCATAACCACAAAAACACAGTCATTTCCCTGCTTGGTGGATGGGAGTCCCAACATGTAGTCCATTGAGATGGATTCCCATGGATTGTCAGGAGTAGTCAGAGGGGTGTACAAGCCCTGCTTCTTAGTGGCCAGTTTGGAAATCGCACATGAAGTGTAGGACCTGATATACTTGTTGACCTCTTGTCAAAGTTTCGAACAATAGAAATGTTTCTGCAACATTTCCACTGTCTTTTCGATGCCAAAGTGTCCTTCCATCATCTTTTCTCACTCGCTTGATGGAACATAGATACAACCCAGACGACACAACAACCCATCTTGAATATGGAAATTAGCGACAACTGTGTTTGCACCCAACATTTGCTAGGTGGTGGCGAAGTTCGAGTCTATCTCATAGAGTTGGGGCAATCCAAAGGTCTCATGGCCACAAGAGTATAGCACCATGGTGAGTGTCGTGATTGGCGGTATGCTGAGGAAATCAACAACGTGATTGATGCTTCCCGTTTTATACTTAATTTTGAGGTGGAATTGCTGCAAGTACATGGACTACTTCTGATGGCGGTCATTCTGCAATTTTCCTCGTGTCTGCATGAACTGTAGTGGCTTATGATCAGTGTGAATGACTGTATCCTTCCCAAGAATGTAATGTATTCACTGGTGGTAGGCTTTCTGTTATAACCCTAAACTGCACCAGACATGTATACCTGGCATGGGGCCATCTTAGTTGCTATATTTTCCAATCCATCATTGAAAAAATCTTCTAAAAACCATTTTTTTGAAGGTTTACATGCCCTACACCACTACTTCCTATTTACACACATTTTTTGCACCACTACATCTCGCGTACATTCACAAAAAATTGCGAAAAATGAAAATTGAATATGGATACAGGTTTCCGGGTTGTTACTTAACCGTTTGACTGCACAAAGCCAGTCACCCCAACCGTTACTATCTCTTTTGGACTATAAAATAAGGTCTTGGGGCCCCATTCCAAGATGAATCATGAGAGCATAGAAACTCTGCCCATTTCAATATTCCCCCATTGCCCCAATACTTTGCAACCACATTGTGAATTTGAGCTAGAATTCCTTCTTCCTCCTTTGAAAATCCTTTTCCTTTCCCTAGAGAGAACTGAAGAGGATAAGAACACATGGAAGAATTTGGTGCATGGTGAAGAGGATCCTAGGACCAATTTCGAGGAGCAGTGCCAGTCTCATGTTGTAAAACGACTTTTGTGAGATTAATATAAAGAAGTACTTTTTTCGTCTCACCAAATGATGTCTTCAATCTTCATGATTTTGTTTACATTTTTTTATTATGATGTCTAACCCACTAATCCATATATAGAATGCATTATTGTAGTTCCTTTTTTGTCTTTTGGTGGATTTAGGTTAGCCTTGGGTGGAGACTTGCAGTCGGGAAACAACCAAGTGCAAAGGGATTGACACCAGATGTGGAGTTTAAGGTATGCCTACCGGATCCCTATACTTTGTCTTTTATGTATTATTGTGGGGTAATGTCAAGATAGTTGATAAAACATAAGAGACTTTAGATGGTTAGCTCTGCCTACATTTTAGAACCCTGGTGTAGTCTATAGAGGGGTTTTCCCGCTATAGCATAATTGGTGACCGTACTGGGGATTTTCCCGCTATAGAACTTGCACAATGGAGTAAATTTCTTTGTTGTAAGTAGGGTACTTACAAACAACATCTTATAGTGTCTCACTATGATAGGCCATCAGGTAGCCATGCTGAGTGAGAACAATGACCATAACATAGTATAAAGAATCTGTCTCAATCTCAAAGGGATGTTTCAGGTCTAGTAGTGAAATTACTATGGTTGAGCACAAGTGTTGCTTCAAATAATCAAATTCTTGTTGTTGGGACCGACCCCACAAAATTTTCTCCTTACCACCACCCCTGGTTACTAGAATGAGGGCCCATGCAATATGGGAGAATCCCAACATGAACCTACAGTAGAAATTGGAAAGGCCCAAGAAGCTTCGAATCTCAGTGATTGTTGTTGGGGTTGGCCAATCATGGATGAATTGGATTTTGGATAGATCCACATGTAATCCATGTTGATCAACTATGTATCCTAGGTAATGAACCTTGTCCATGTCGAAGGATAATTCTTCTAAGTTGGCGTAGAGCTGGTGTTGTCGCAGGGTGTGCAGAACCTACTGAATATGCTACAAGTGTTCTTCCCAAGTCTTGTTGTAAATGATGATGTCATCCAGATACACCACTACAAAAGTATTGGTGAATGGTCACAGGATATCATCCATCATCCTCATGAAATTGGATGGAGCATTTTTTAAACCAAAGGGAATGCCCAACCATTCAAAAATACCTTCCTTTGACTTGAAGGCGGTCTTCCATACATATTTATGTTCTATCGGGACCTGGTGGTAGACAGACTTTGGATCAATCTTACTGAAGTATTTGGCCCCCATTAGCTTATCAAGGAGTTCGTCGATTCGGGGAATCGGGTACCGATTTTTTACTGTTATTTTATTCAGAGCCCGATAATCAATGCAGAGTTGCCAGGTTCCATATTTCTTCTATACTAGCATGATTGGGCTCCCACAAGGTGATGAGATAGGATGGATGTGCCCCTTGTGGACCAGTTCTTGGTTATGTCACGTGATCTCGTCATTCTCTAACAAAGACCGGTGATAGACTGTCCCATTGGGCAGTGGTGCGTCGGGGGTCAGATCGATGGGGTGCTTGACTTGATAGTGAAGAGGTACCCCGATAAGTGAGGAGAAGATATATGAGTATTATTCCATGATCTTATCCACTTTATTTTTTTGTGTGGAGAGGTCGGTCGTGGAGACCCTAGACATGGCTACGATGTTTCGCTCATTCTGAGAGAGAATCATCAAGAAGAAAAACTTCCTTATCCGAGAGATGAACTTTTTGCATTGCTTGATAGAGATCAAGGAAATAGAACTCAGTGGGATTGCCTTAGGTATGTTGTACAATTTCTTGTTCAAAGTAATAATAACACTATGAGGCCTAGAATCATATACAACATGAAGTTTCCATAAATATGGTTGGCCCAAAAGAACATTACAAACTTTGAGAGGGGAAAAATCACACAATACCTCATCTTTGAAGGGCTTGATGTCATATGAAAGGCGACATTGTTGGCTAACGTGGATGTCACTTCCTTGGTGGAGCCATCCAATGGTGTAGGGATTTGGGTACGATGTTGTCTGTAGGGAGATTCACTTGACAGCCTCTGCTAATATGAGGTTCTTCTTGCTACCACTATCAATGATGAAGTGCAGCGGGGTACCCTTCACCCACATATGTGAATATAAAAGGTGCTCACCTTCCTCTGGCTTATTTGGTTCACCAGGATGGAGTTTGGTGGTAGCAATGGTATCACTCGGTTCTATGTCAATCATCAGTCTCCACCTTTCTAGTTATAACTTAGATTCAAAACCCACATCTGATTCAAAGGATTTCACCTTAGCCACCAACGATTAATTCGAGTGAAAATCAACAGTGTTATGCCAGGGTATCTTATGGAAGTCGCACCACTTCCTCATAAATTTATTTTTCTTTTTGGTGTCCTTCATTTATTACAACCTGGAATGGTTTTCCTGAGGCTATCCGTCTTTTCTTTTTCCTTTTTTCTATGGGTTGTGGCTGCCCTTTCCTGACTTTTACTATGAGGGGTTCCTAGGCCTAAATTGCCGTGTCTTTTGTTTGAGCTTATGCTCAATTTTGACAGCATATCGCTAGGCCACACCCAAGGATGAGATGTCCAGAAACTCCATTTCATCTTGGATGTATCTACGAAGATAGTTGTGATACTTGAGCACCAGATGTCGCTCATAATCTTTGATACCCAGCTTGGTGCGCAAGGTATGGAAGATATTTGTGAAATCAGACACCACTTGGTTTCTTTCCTACGAAAACATGGTCCATTTTGTGTACAGGTAATCATAACTTAAAATAAGGTAGTATTGTTCCTTAATAGAATCCTTGAATGACTCCTAGGTGATTGCAAATGTAAATCTATTTCCTTTTGCTCACAGAAAGTTTCCCACCAATATTTGACATGGGGGACGAATTTGAGGAGCGCACAAGTAATATTTTCTCTATTCGAGAAGTTATGGACATAGATATACCCTTCTAGAATATTCAACCATTTTTCTACCACATTTGCATCTATCTGACCTTCAAATATAGGAATTGTTGGTCTTAAGGTTTGCACTTGATCGCTAAAGGGAAAATCTAGGCCACCTATCAATTTAGAATGATTATTTCTTTAAATTGTTGTTGGTTGGTCAGAGGGTTATTCTATCAAGACAAAGGAAAGGTTGGGTTGGAAGAACGATATGGATGAGGGCCCTCCTTGGCTGATGGCATACTAATGACAGACTAGTGAAATAATAGAAAACATAGAGAAACAACAAACTAGTCAATGAATAATCTGCTACAAGAAGTTCAATACTTAAAATATCATTTCAAGACATCAAACATGTATAAAAACAAAATAACTCCCACAGGTTGTAGAAAAAAAATATTTACCAAAGAATTAGTTGTTTGATAGGTTGCATATCAGTAAAAATAAGTCATACAATATCTGAAAGGAAATGAAATGTACGTTGCACAAATAAAAAACTGTATTCAAGATAAGAATGAAAACACATGAAGATTTGAATGAAACGTTGTCATCAAGAGTATGTTCACTAGGTAGAAATATTAATCCATGCATAAAACGAGTCCAACCAGTCTGTTGTAATGTTATTCTTTCCTTGAAAAATCTGACCTTTACAATATCCAAAAACTAACTATTTAAAAGAGTCGCAAAGGCTCTCATCCTTAGGGGACTGAGACCTCGATCTAGGGAATTGTTCGTAAAAAAAATATTAAATTCACTAAGATACCGGAATTAAACAACAAGAGTGGTTCTTATCACACACAAAAGACCACTCTTGCATTTAATATAGGAAAATGTTGGACTCAATCAAATGAAACTACTACTGTCTCTGCGACATAACTGATGCATGTGCTGGAGGAACTGAGTAGCCAAAAATAGGCCTCGAAGTGACAGACAAGGGCTCTGTATTGAACGATGGCATGTCTGCGAGATGTTGGAGGCCACTGGAGATAGCCAACTACATGAGAAGAGCTTGCTGAAGTGTTTCTAGAAATAATCTGCGCCGACCTGTGACTGAGACTTAGCTCTCTGTCTATGCCTGAGATTTCGAAAGTCAATAACAATCTGTATTTACCCCGTCAGTTTCCATATATACCTATGAAATAGCTTCACTGGAATGGTTGTCCACCCATCGGACATGAGGGGATATGTGGAGGCGAGCATCCAATCGAGAGACAGAATGAATGGATGTGAGGGTAGATGATGTGTAGTGGGAGATACAGGTGGCGCATAGGGAGAGGAGGAGTATATAGGTTGGGAAGTGAGTGGAGAGAATGTGGAAAAAGGCGAGAGGGGTTGGTATTGAAAAACAACCTGGGAGGAACTTGGAGGGGGGTGTAGGCGGTAAGCGGATTAGAGAGGGGGGGGTCTGATTTCTAGAGGATCTACCACATTAGGTAAGGCCCGCAATGATAAAACCACTTTCTTGGATCCCCCCCTCCCACTGTTAAATATAGAAAGGTCGGGGGGGTCCGAGCTGTGGAAAGGATCGTCAATTTGGAGAGGTGGGCCACCACCGATGGAGATCAACGCGGGGGTTAAAAGAGGACAAGTGTTGGGTAGTGAGAGGAGCGAGAGTAGTGGATGGGATGAGTGGAGGTGATGTGGAGGTGACACGGTAATATGATGTCATTCAAGCACGTGATTGCAAGAGCTCTTGAGGGTGGTTTGGATCCAAACCACCTTTGGTCCTGCAATCCACCACAAGATGCCACGTACCCTTCAATCAAAACCATGGTTTAAATTGTGAGACCACTCTAGAAAATTAACGTCAAGGAAATTTGCGTCCCCGCAATGAAATATAGTCATCAATATGATTATGATCTGATATCTGGGTGGAATTTACCTACTGCAAGGATCGACGGTTCACGTTGACCTGGGATCAATGGTCTAGATTCACTTCAGAATTTTAGGCTTCAGGTGTTTTGAATGTGAAACATGAAACATCTCCTGGAGGAAAATAGCCAAAGTGACATGGTGTCGTATGATGTCACGACTGTTGAGGTGTCTAGGAAAGAGAGATGACACATGTCACATGGAAATGGGTGAATGACACAACCAAATGACCTGACATGAATGCCATGTTTCCTGCCTCATGAGTGTGCCATGTGTCTCAACTGCTAGTTTCCATGTGCTTCGGCACTTCGGGACCTTGGTTCTTCGGGCTTTGGGACTTCAAGAGTTTCAAATGTTAAGTGTGAATATCTCTTGGAGGAAAATAACCGAAGTGAATGATATACTTCCACGTTTCTCTGCAGATGTATGGTCCTAATTTATTCCAGGTTTTCGACACTTCAGGCTTTGGGAGCTTCAAATGTTAGTTCTTCGAAACTTCTCGGAGGAAAATTGTTGAAGTAACTGATTTGTCGCCATGTGTCCCGTATGATGGATAGTCTAGATTTACTTTGGGACTTTGGGTCCTTGGCTCTTCTGGACTTTTGAATGTGAAACCTAAAAATCTCTCGGAGGAAAATCCCCGACGTGAATGATCTGTTGTCACGTGTCGTGACCGACGAACAGTCCAAATTTTCTTCGAAACTTTGGGCTTCGGCAGTTCAGGAGTTTATGAATGTTATGCTTGAGAAACTCCCAAAGGAAAATCGTTGAAGTGACATGTCAGGTTCCTCAAGACTTTGACTCTTCATCTCTTTGGAGGCTTTGGGTCTTCAACAACTCAGTACTTCAAACTTGATATTAAAACCTGTGAATCCTTGAATCCGAATGGACGAGGGCCATTGATTTGTGATTTGATTGGTGGATCTTTAATGTTGAAAATTTACCTATCTCTTCCCACAGTCTGAGCCCAAAATTTGCTGCTATATATCATTGCGTCGTGTGCATGGACATTCCTTGTACATACAAAAATTCTTGGGAAACCTATGGTGAGATCAATCCACGGAAAATGTGATGACAAGTAATTCGAACCAAACACGACGTATATTTCATCCTTCAATAAAGACCGAAAATGAAATGTGAAAAGACTCAAAAAGGACAGAAGTAAACAAGAACCAAGTCAGTCAGTAATGGGAAAATGACTTAACCAACCAGAAAAAGGAAAAAATTGATGAAGGTGTAGGGAAAAAAAAGTAAGAAGAGAGGGAGGGGATGCAGACCTAGGTTACAAAATTGGCTCCAACTTGGGATATCTCATCCCCGTGAGGTGCTAAGAAATGTATATCGGTGCCTTGATATTAGATAACTTCTCTTACCTTTCATCACTTACCCTCGTTTCTGTCTATCATCCCTTTGTATCTGTTACTATCCCTTAGCCATGCAATTTATTGAATTAAAAACTGAAACTACACCCCAGTTCCTTGTTGGGCTATGGATTTTCTATTCACACACAACTAACTAATCAAAAAGAAACAATAAACGAAAGCACCTATGGTACAAGGGGGACCTTTCCCAATCCTTAAACAAAATAGTGTTTTAGGAAGTAGCCATTTACTGGGCCTCCAAGGATCTTTGTATCATCTAGATTGTGAAGAATGAATGTGTTGTTGTCCAGAACTTCAATCATTTTAAAAGGGCCAAACCAGAGGTTGTCGAATTTATCGTGCTTGGAATTGTCATCTCTTCTGGCATCCCACCTCAAAACCAGGTCACCTTCTTGAAAAATTCCCCCTTTTTTTTTATTATCAAAGGTTGATTTGATCTAGTATGCCTTTGTTCTCTGATCAAGTGCCTCTCTTCTTTGTTGAACTTCTGTAATCTGGAAGATCCTCCGTTGGATGTCATTGGCCTCCTCAATATCCTCCTGCAAGAATTTTAGGACTGGTATACCAAGCTGAGTAGGAAAAATGACATCTATGCGATAAAAAAGATGGAATGGTGAGGTTCCCAGAGAATTATTAGTGTTGTTCCTGTCAGCCCATAAGGCATATTTGAGTTTAGATTCCCAGGATTTCTTTCTTTCAATCAACAAATTTTTGATGATTCTGATGAGAGTCTTGTTTGATTATTCTTCCAGGCCATTTACCTGAGTGTAATAGGGTGTGGAATGTGTCAATGAAATGTTATGACTACCACATAAGTCAATCATGGCTTTGGAATTGAAAGCTTGGGAATTTTCTATTACGAGCTTGTTGGGGAAACCAAATCTGGAAAAAATATTAGTTTCCAGGAAATTCATGATTACCTTGTCAATGGAATTCCTGGTGGGCACAACCTCAATCCATTTAGTGAAGTAGTCAGTGGCAGTGAGGATCCACTTTTGTTGTCCACTAGAGGGTGGATTTATTTCTCCTATGAAGTCTAACCCCCATTGCTGAAACATACTATTGGCTTTGATAGGTTTCAGGGGTAGTGATAGTAACTTATGTTTCCCTACAAAAATATGACATTCATTGCAGGCTCTAACAGTGGAAAACACATTAGAGAAAAGGGTGCGCCAGTAGTATCCTGCCCTCAGGATCTTGAGCACTGTGGCCTTCCAATGTTGGTTCCCTCCACACACTCCTCTATGCATTTTTGTTGTGACTTGTTTGGCTTCATCTCCATCAAGGAATTTTAACAGAATGCCAGCAGGATCCCTCTAATACAAGATCTGGTTTGAAAAGCATAATTTGATGGATTTCAACTTGAGAGACCTGGCCTTTGTCTTCTTAACATCTGGTGGACATTCAAAATGTTGTAGAAAATAGATGATGTTTTTATACCAAGGTGAAGAGTGTTGGTAGTAGGCCGAAGTGGAAAAGAAAGCGTGCACAAAAAAGAATGACAACTAGAAGAGAAATTGTGGGAAATAAAGCATGCAAGAGGAAAGCGACAACTGGTAATAAGCACAACACATGCGCATGAAAGAAGGAGGTGACAATTGGAAGGAAGAAAAGCACGCATGCAGAGAAGGAATACCTAACGACAGTAGGGTTAGGGTTTTTGTAAGGTTTTTTGTAAATGGTTGAAGAGCTTGATAGATATAAATATAGATACGCATGTATCATAGGAAGGTTCGATTCACTACTTGTGTAGAGGTTGATATGATATGTGATATTGTCTGTTATGTACCATTTTTGTAAGTTGTTGAGATGAAAAGGAGGAAAGAAGATATATCTTGAGGATTAGATCGTAGGACGAGGAGCCTGGTGGAATCTAGTTCACCTCATATAGATCTTACCTATCTGAGGAGAGTTGTAAGTGTGCGATGCAAGAATTGAAGAACTACCATAATAAGAGAGACACGAGCCAAATCTTTGTGGACATAGCCCAGGAAGGGGGTGAACCACAATAATACCTATGTAATGTGATGAATGCATGCATATATTTTTCGTACTTTTAGTAGTTAAACGTTGTGTGTAATGAATGAATGAGTTATTATATTTCTTGGTTAATTGTTGTTGGTATATAAAGGAAAGATGCTATGGAGGTTAAAATATAAAATATAATAACAGTAGCTTGTAACACAAGTTATAATAAATGGTTTAGAATACAAATTCCATATCTCTTGCTCAATCCTACATTGTAAACACCCGATTCTTATAGCCACCCATTTAAATCTATCTCGCGTGAGACTGCACAATGCATCCTGTGTACTGTGTTGCCTTCTGGTTTACTATAAGGGCCAATAGTTTTAGGATTTGTTGGTACCCTGAAAGATATGAACCCTTGGTCAACAATGCAAGTAGTAGGGAAGAGCCGCTCATTTAAACCAAAAACTGGTTTTGTTGTCGGGTTAAGAGAAACAATAAAGGACTGAGTAGATGAGATAAAATGCATTGGAAAAGAATGAGTGAAACCAGAAGACCGCTAATCCATTAGAAGGGAATGTTGAGACCGTGGAACACCATGAAAGAAGAAATCGAAGGTTGGTTGAGAACTAAAGAGCTAGAGTTTTCCCAGAAAGACAATAGAAACCCTAGCATCACACCTCGCAAATATCTGGATAAATACGTGTTTACGGATTTACATGAAGTCCTTTTCTATTATTTTTCCCACCTACTGCAGGAGTGGATACTAAGGTTGAAAGATAACCACGCGACGAACCGGATCCGACATCTATATTTGACCCCATTACAGGTTGATTAGTTACAGCAGGTGAACAACAAATTCACCCGCACAATCGACTTTTGGCTTGACAGTATTGTGACAGGATTCATCACAGAGTTTGTCGTCGACACAGCGAAGTCATACAGTGTAACAGAGAAAGAATTTCTATGTGGAGCCCATGAAAGGTACATTGATCACTGCATACTTCTATTAAAATGCTGCTATATAAAAAATGGGTAATGACAATGGAATCAGACAACTAGACTTCTATGCATGCATGGGGGAAGGGGGAAGCAGTGATAGAGAGAGGATAAATGGAAGAAGGTGAGGATAAAGGAAAGAAGGAGGAGGAACTCTTGGACCTGATCTTGATGGATGACGACCAGCTTAAGTGGATCTTGGCGTCATCAGGAATGATGTGTAGCAGAGTACCCTACCAATATAAGGTGAATACCAATAGGAGAGTTGTATCCACGAGGGAGGTTTTTGCAAGCGATGAGGAAGAGGTAGAGGATCTCTGGGTTGTGAGGTAGATTGAGGAAATACTACGCACAACCTATGAGCAGAAAACAAGAGGCCCAAGAACGAGAGGAAAAGACAACCATCCTTTCCATACTAATGTCAATGTGGAACCCATAAACCCATGTGAGACCAATACACCAAAGAGAACACCATCGTTTAGATAACCAAATTTTGGAGGAAGTCCAATAGGAAGAAGTACATCTACCACAGGAGAAACAACTGGAGGAGCCAGTTCATGCAGTACTAGTCAAGTATATACACCACATGACGTAGGTAGTAGTTCAGTATTTAGAATGGCAGGACACGATCCCACTATCAGATTACCAGAATTTCAAGGAGAAGTAGAAGAAGTCCTTGAGAATCATTTATTCATTTGTGAAAATATCTAGGAGGAAAAACAAATCACTGATGAAGATACCAAATTCGCGTAGATAGCGATCACATTAAGAGACTGCGCACTAGACTGGTACATGAATCTAGACACGAATAGTGCCCCTGGGATGACGAGGACATTGACAGACATTAAGAAGCTATTGATTAATGAGTTCTAGAATCTAAGCTTAGAGGATCAGTACATGAACAAGATGATCGAGATAAGAACAAGGACAAACGAGAAGTCGTTTGGTGCACCACATGTAGGATGAAAGGACACCACAAGAACGCATGTCCAACATTCACACAGTATATGGCAACAGGCATGTGAAACCTGCTACGACCGGGAGGATAATGGTGCAAAATATGAAATAAATTGGGTCACGACCCTTATCAATGTACGATGATGTAGAAGTACCAAACAGTTCCAAATAATTCTTATTGCACCTTTTGTAAGTCAGTGAGCCATGAAGACAAAGATTGCAGAACTATGGATTTGATGTGGGAAAGAATATCAGACACATACAGGGTACAAGCCGAAATGATGACTGGACAAGAAGTGCCACATTTCAATCAATCCCCATCTCCATACAACACTGCACAGCAGTAGTACAATATTGTGCAACCACCATACAATAACGCATAGCCGCAGTACAACTCGACACAACCCCAGTATAATACCACGCAGTGTAATCAAGCACCATAGTACAACACGCCGAGAGGGGACCGAGCAACCTATCAAGGAGGAGGATGAGCCAGAGGAGGTTTTGGATGTGGCAGAGGACCAATCACCTATCACAATTGTCAGAAACCGGGACATTCTGCATGGCAATGTTGCCTGCCGCCAGTGACCTGTATGTATTTTCACACATCGGATCATGAGAAAGAGGAATGTCCAACACTATTAGTAAATATCCAGGAAAATAGGAACCAGAACAACCAAAATGTTCAATGGATTTCATCCGAAGCAAGGGAGGATGGAAGGAACATCAATATAGTCAGTCACCCGTGGAGGAACGAAGACAGGAAACGACGCAGTCTGATAGGAACCTGCACAGAACCAATGGGTAAATAAGAACATTGAACCAAGAAAGCAGTTCAACGCACCCAAAGAAAAGGAGACTTTTAAGTAAGCCAGAAAAGAATTTCAGAAGGTGGACATAGCGTCGACCTCCACTACACATCTAGTCCATGAATCCCCAGAATACGAAATTCTGCCATT
>SNQJ01S0150753.1:7462-30653 GCA_010110895.2 Picea sitchensis
TGGGCATGCGAGAGCTTCTGTTCTCAAGAGAAACAAGATCGAGACCCAACTCTTTGTACTCCAACCTCGTTGGGGACATTCATTAAGACGACAAGGAGCAGACCGCTCTGATACCACTGATCTAGATTTTATGAGCAGAATGAAATGAATACAGATTATTAACATGTTCTTAACACAAAATAATAGAGATAAAGTAAAACTAATTTTCTATTCAATAACAAAATAAGATGAAACTGTAAAATGTAGTGGAAACAAGCTTTCTGGAATGGTGGTGGCTTCTCTCTAAGAAGAGATGTGACGATTGCACACATTTGCAAGAAGAAGATTAAAATGAGGCTCTTAAGGTCTTTTTAAAATAAACAAGAATTCCAAAAACCCTAGACATCCAAAAACCTAACCCTAGGAGATGAAGCACCAAAAGTCATGTGGGCCCCGTTTGGGTAAGTTAGTACATCAACTTCCCGGGGTCGTAACTTTTGCATACGATCTCTGTTTTAGGCGTGTGATAGCCCATTGGAAATTAATCGTCGAGGAGAATAATTTGGGGGGCTCAATAATTCCTTTGGATATCATTGAGGAGATATATCCTGAAAAACCTTCATTTAGGCCCTCAAAATGGCCCCAGAAGTTAAAACTGCTAAACATAGTAAATTGACAAACTTGTTAGAAAATTATTTTGAGCCAGTTGGAAAAGGTGGGTAGCCATCGATATCCATCTGGATCACCTCCTTTACAATATATAAACTTCATAACACAATATGAGATGAGATAATATTATCCTAATACTAGATATCCTTGATATATATATAGGAGACAAGGGTTTACAATTACAATGAAAGGGTGCAAAGAAGGGTTCTAGCTGACCTACTTGAAATGTAATAATTCACTATAGAGGGCATAATAAGGGGTTTTATACATATCATGGGCATTTTTCTAGGGCTTAACATGCTCGTCCCCTTCAAACAAGTGTTGTCCTCAACACTTGTCTAACCATGGATGCTTCTACATGAAGAACTCATCTTCCCATGTCACCTCTTCCACTAGTAGGTTCTTCCATTTGACAAGGTATTTTGTAATTGCTCAATTTCTCAGCTGCTTAATTCTCATTTCAAGGATTTTTTTCTGGCTCTAGTATGATTTTTCCTTCTTCATTGAGCTCTGGTAAAATTGTTTGGACTGGGATATTGTTTTCGATGCCCTTCTTTAAGCAAGAAACATGGAATACTGGATGTACACATGAAGATGGAGGCAATTCCAATTTGTAATCCATACTTCCAATACTTTGCAAAACCTTATAGGGGCCATAATATTTGGGTGGTATTTTATTGTCCTTATTTTTTTGCTTTAGGGACATTTGTTTCTATGGTTGTAGCCTTAGAAATACCCAATCCCCACCTCAAATTCCCTTTCCCTACGATGTTGATATGCTTGTTCTTTCATTCTATTTTGTGCCATAACCAAGTTGTCCTTCAACAATTTTAGGACCTCTTGTTGGTTCCCTATGTGGTCCTCCACTGTTTGAACCTTTGTATTCCCTTTCAAGGGTGATGTGATGGATGGACGATGACATCCATAAAGTGCTAGAAATGGGGACATTTTTGATGAAGTATGGAAGGATGTGTTGTACCACCATTCCACTAAGGGAAACCATTTTACCCATTGTGTATCTTTATCGGATGTGTTATAACCCTATATTTCATAGTATCACATAGTGATTAGAATTTATTCCTCTAGTCAATTTTATTGTAAATAATGTTTTATTCTGCAAATGATTTACAAAAAGAAAAATAAAAAACAAAAGAAAAGAACAAAGAACAAAGAAAAAGAAAAGAAAGGATAAAAATATAAAAAATGAAAAGAGGGTATAAAAAAGAATAAGAGCGAAAATATAAAACCCCATGAAAATAAACGTGGTTTGGCTCATACTGCATAATCGTGATCAAACCTTTTAAATTTATGTTGATAGGTTAGTGAATAAATTTGGTCAAACAGTCTAATCTCGGCCAAATTAGTTAGGTTAGAGTAATAATTAATCCAACAGTCTAAGGTGGATTAATGTGATAGTTGATTAGGTTAGGAGTTAGGTTAGTGTTGTTCATTTCAATAAAAAATTGCAAAAAGATTGTTAAAATCCCTTTATTTGAGTTTATTTGATGTTTTTAAGCTTAGGAAATAACACCTTGGTGAAAAAATAAGAAAGGGTAAACCTAGGTTTACCCATCGCGTGATTTTATCCTAAGTTTCTAATGGACGTGACTATTTTTCGTTATGCGAATAAAAGGCACACAACTTTTATCGATGACATCGAGCAGTGCCCAGATCAACAACCATTAGTTCTTTTTGGACCTCCCTGAGCTTTCTGCCTTTAATGGTGGGGGGCGGTCTGGAAAAGATGTTTCCTCGACGCAGGCCCCACATAACTTGTCAACCTCTCATCATTTTGGACCAACTCAAATCCACTTACTTCCTGCCCACCCTTCGGAATCCTGCCTAACCACCTACCCAAAACCTCCCACCTCACTTTTCCACGGTACCCCACTAACTCCTGTCACACGTCACACCCCACATACCCGTTGGTGAAAACATTCCTTCCCCGTGACCATTATTCATCTAGTCACCATCCCATGCCATAAAAAACACCTCCCTGCATTGTTTAACCCTGTTTCTTCACCATTTCTACACTATTTGCAGATCCATACACTGTTGACACCGCACCGAATCCAGTTTTCGAGCCAACTTCCACCAATATACACTGTCGACAGACGCCATTAATATAGGTATCTACAGTCATCCATTATTTCACCTTCATATCTTTTTTAACCATGGATCCCAAGGCTAAATCCACTGAAACATCTGAAAATCCATTTATTCCCCCTCCCATTGACCTGGATCATGTTCCCCTAGCAGACAAAAACTACAAAATTACAGATCCGAAGTGTGAATTCGACTTCTTCGAATTACACTTCTGGATAAAGGATATTTTCTTGGATCAAAGTGATGAAATTGGACTACGAGAGTCCAATTTCCCTTGTACATGTTTCCCCAAACCTTCCACTTCCTAGAATTTTCCCTGAAATGTCAAGCTCATTATCTTCCCGGCCAAAGAGACATCGTATATTCGTCTGGTGAAACCATGTTCACCATTACCCTTGAATCGATTAATCAGATGTTACAGATCCCCAGAATTGACTTTGCAATTCCTTTCTCTATCGAAGTCCTAAAGGATCTCTATCAGAAACTCTCCTTCTCCCAAAGAGCCCAAAATTTTGAAATCTTTCTGCCAGAATATGCTTAGTTGCCTAAGAAAAACCCTCCCTATCCATCTTCCATCTTTTATGTTAGGGAAAACCAAATTGTTTCCACCCTTTGTTACCTGTTAGGATATTTTTCTGATGAATGGGTAGATGAACCTATCTTAGGTTTTATGTCCATTTTCTCCACATAAGAAAAATCTACAATCTAGTTTGATTTCAGTTAGTTTTGGCTGACAACATACATGAGCAGTTTTTCAAATTCTCAACAGAAGGAATGTTCAGATATTCCTCAGTGTTGGTGTACCTATTCACGTTCTTTCAGTGGATTCTCATGTGCTCTCCAGAAATTGGATCAGGAAGGAAACCCTCAATCAATGAATTCTTGGACTTCACTAGTGAGGGAAAATTCCATTGAGTTCAATTTTAAAGATTTCATTGATCAGTTTTACCACCCAGTAGTTTGCATGCTCAGCAGTAGAACATAGCCCAAAATTAATGAATAAGTCCAGAGAATTCTTTACCTCTCTGACTTGGCCAAAAGTGGATATTGGTATCTGTACCAGAACCATACTGAAATGAGAGTATATGGATGTGAATTTCCACCATATAGACTGCCAAAATATCTCCTTGTTAGGATCTTTGCATTGAAATATATCAGGCAGATGGTAAACTCTGATGGCATCCATTTTGTATCAGTTAAGAAGAAACAACAACTCACAATCAAGACCCAAATTGGTTCTTCCATATGAAAAAGCAGAGCTGCAGCAGAAGAGGCTGACAACCTCTTGAAACAAATGAAATTCACTTAGAGCTTCACCTGGAATTATGACCCATTTGGTGTCATATCAGAACTCATGGTCGAAAAAAAGAGAATTCCTTATGCTCATGTACCCAAGCTTGAAGTAGAAAAGTATATGAATCAGACATATTGGCAAGAAAATACATTGTTGGAAATAGAATAACAACCTCCCCCTGTCACTCCTTCACATACCAGAACTCCTCAAGTACAAATAGAAAAGAGAGTAAGGAAAGAGGTTTCCCCTTCAATCAAAGAGGTGTCAGCTGAAGATTTTCAAGTTTACAAGAAGAGGGCTAAAACTAGTCACACACCAGACCTGCTTAAAGAAGGAGAAATGCAATCCACCATAGTCATGGAGGGACCAAATTCCTCAACATTATCAGGTAGTCAGTTCATAGTGTTCACATCTTCATCCAAAAAAAAACCAGACACTACTATGTCAGTTGAGTCATCACATGAGCCAACAGGGTCAAATATCTTTGAAAAATACAAACAGATCAAGCAGAGGAATGGACTCCTAAATAGAAACACATATGCCCAGTTTTGGAAGAAGAACTCTACTTCCCAGCATAGACTAATGTCATCATTTGAAACATAGAAGGGAAGAATGCAAATGGAATTCCTACAATCACAAGTCCCTCATCCCAAGACAGTTGTTGGCTACAAGAAAATTTCTTTTGAGTTTGATGTGAAGGAGGTCCATCCAGTGGACCAAAGGGACATGCACATGCAAACAGGGGAGATGATATTCTCCACTCTAAAAAACACCTCATTGACTGCTTCAAAATTGCAGGTATCTCTGAATAACATCCAATCTCAATTTTTTCTTATCTTATTATCTTTGGATGAGAAGATATCATCTTTGTCCAAAGATAATAAGATCAAATCCCTAAAAGAGTTGGTGATAAATATTGGGTATGACCCATCAAATGTCAAGGAAGCTGAAGAATTGTTGAAGACTAAAAATGTTGATATAGCCTCCTTGAGAAAGAAACTGAAGCTTACAGCCACTAAGGATTCACAAGAAAATGATATGGCTAAAAGTGAAGGCCACAAAGAGGAGATGTTGAAGCTAATCATGGAGAAGAATGCACAAATAAGAGAGATGGAGGATGATTTGGACAAATTGATCAAAGAGAAAGAACAGAGTGTTCATATGGTTTTTATTCCATTGGAGGTAGTCCCTCTGATAGGAGTTAGTACAGCAACAACAACTACAACAATAGAGGTTCCATCAATTATCCCAATGAAATTTCCAGATGCTTCTTAGAAGCTGGTGAATTCTATGGAAGACATGTCCCTTCAAGGGGAGGAGACCATAAAGTTGCAAGAAGATGTAAAAGGCCTCCAAGGCCTGAAGTCTGTGTTCTAGTCCAGCTATCATGCATAAATGCATAAATCTCAGAAACTCATTCAACAACTACAACAGCTGCAGATGGAGACTGTCATGGCCAAGACAATATTTGAGGCCAAGGAAAACATTTGGATGGATATCAGCAATTCTATGGAATAAATATGGCCATTCATACAAATTATCTTTTAACAACATGAACTGGTATAGAAGGCCAGAGAAGCGATTGAAAAAATAAGAGAAGAGCTAGGAGAAATACCCACATAGGCCACTGAGATCATCGATTTCCTAAACTCCAAGAACAAGAAGGAGTTAGAAGCATTGGATATTGAAGATAGGACAAAGACCATCCTTAAGGTCAAGAAGGTATTGACCAAGAAAGGATTGATGTTGCAGCTAGAGGAAAAGGCTCAGGTGATGGACATTGGAGTGCATAGATTTTTCAGCAAGATTGAGGTACTACACAATAAGGGCCTCCCTGGACTACTAGTAATAAATGACAAGCTCATCACTCCATCAGATTACAAGCAGAACATAAGTACAATGGAAAAGGATGGTTCCAAATTTGCAGGTATACAGGGAAGCATTACTGGTAAGGCTTTCCTAGAAACACTACAATTGGACCTAAGCATCCAACATGAGATAAAACATATTTTCATCACAAAGCCCACTTTTGCCAAGCATACTGAGATGGACGAGATATACAGAAAGTTACTCAAGTTTTCCATCCCTAGTAAAAAGAGATGGGAAGATTTGTGTTCTTTACTTGAGTAAAAGTGATTTGGAGTTTCGAGTCAGCATGGAGAAGACAGTCAATTCAAATATAATGAGTTATCAAATACTTCCACAAAATCAGCACCAAGGATCTGAATAGATCAACATCATTCCTAAATTTTGTAATTTGAGATCTAATTAGTTAGATATTTGCTCCATAATATCCTAGTCATTTATGACAGGATCAGTTGTAAATAATTGTATAAATACTTCTTCCTCCGAAGTATTGAGGGTTGATTTTTTCACCCAAGAGATATTGTGTAATCTTTTCAAAAGGATCGACCAGCAATAAAACAGGCTATTCACAGGATTCTTATGTCATATTTTTGGTGATGTCTCTCCTTATTTGTTGAATGTTTTCTTATTCTCAGTGATCATTTATGTATTTCAAATTCTAATCATTAAAAGGAAGTCAATAGAACATAATTTATCTTGTATACTCTGTCTCTGGTATTTTAGTGATCTATATGTTTCTCATCTGATATTGAATAAGGGAATTCTTAACTGCTCCTTTTCTTTGTGGAATCTCGCACCTTTTCTGTCTTATTCATCTCATTTAATCTCAATAGATCCAACAACTTTACTACCTTTCCCTGTGAAGAAAACCTCCTAAAAATATGATTCAGATTCTTATATTTAATATAGACCCCATAGCCCAATGGAAATTTAATGCATTTCTTCATCCAACCTTTACAAGAAAACAAACAAATTCAGACTATCATAACTAGCCTAATATATAAAAACTTAAACAAATCTAAATCTTACAGAGAGATCCCTCTGTGAAACTGGCAGGGCTAGATCCCAGTTTCAAAAGTGGTTTTGATAATTACCTCTGTCGATTTATTATACCCTTAACAACCTCTGGTAATTACAGAGTGATAACATAGTTGTTGTGAGTGGTAAATCCCTCTACGAACTAGCACTTAGGGTTTAATTATGCATGCAGAAAATACCTAAAGATTTATACTTTATACCGTCATCCCAGACCTAGTCCCCATTATTCTTAAGTAAATACATAGTTAAGAAGATCAAGTGAGCATACCTTATTTCGAGCGTTTGATGTAGATCCTTTCTCACGCTTGATCACTTTTTGATTGCATTTCTCCTCCCAAGGCTGACCTGCATTCACACAAAACAAATAACAAACTCCACATGCATTTGATATATAGATTAATGGGTTAGAGATTCAATAAACAAGTATGCAATAAACCATGAAAACCTCATATGGTGGGATGGGAAAATCATTTCTTTATTATTTACTTCAACAAATCAACTTACAATGATGAAGTCGGTCGCTGCTCCACGAACTTGGTCCTAGGATCCTCTTCAACTGCCCTCCAACTTCTTTTCTCTATCTTTCTCTTTTCACAAGGATGGCTAAAGGGTTGGGACAAAGGGAATGCGTAATCGGGTATAGTTTCTTTACTATGATTTCCCTCTTCCAAATGGGACCCATAACCCTTCTTTTATAGGCTAGAAGAAGCTAGGTATTTGGACGAACCCTCGGCCATGCATGGTTGGAAGATTTAGTTAACTCACCCAAAGCTGTGTGTTCCATCGACAACTTTCCTTTTTACGTGCTTTTGTAGGTACACACGAGCTATTTTGGGTCAGCTAGTGTGTACATGCATACAGTAATAGAGCAGGGTGTGTGGGCCTTTATAAAAAGTGTTTTTAAGAAGAGTTGTTCAATAGTGCTTTGGAAAAGAAGGAATCTGAGATGGCCTGATGCTAGGTAAGCATGTCTGGTGCAAATTAGGGTTATAACAAATGCCCCCTAATGTGTGAGGTTAGAAGAGCATCTGATGGCTAAAATACATTAACAATCTTTATTGATGTGCCGAACAAGTGAGCCCAGGGACCAGAAATTGGGAGGTGCCATATGCAAAAATAACAATTGTCTCACCGAGGCGGGCATACCCATGCTCAGGATAGAATAAAATCATGGATACCAATCAAATACACTGTAGATCCATATCATATAACTATATAAAGTGTAGCCGCGAACAATACACATCGGAGCTACATCTCAAAATCAAAAAGATATATATGTAGAGTATCCATCTTCTTAGAAGCTGATAAGGCATGATGGCTAGAGATGAGGTCTTCAGAGCTCGAGCAACAAATTCAAAATCTTCAAAATTTGGGTAGGAGTGTAATATGAGTGTACAACTTCACTACCCAGAGGTCTTCGACGGCTCGTCGGTCATGGACTAGAGAATCTTGACTATCAAACTGAGGGCTTCATTGATTTCGAACAAAGACTTGATTGGATATTCAGGATGGCCATGTATGAGGGCAAGAGACAAACTACAGAGGGGTCGACTCAGGCTTGGTAAAAACTTCCCTTGGACAATAGCACGACAAATGATGAGACTCAGGCAACATGGCATTAACATAAGTTTACGAGGCAAGAAGCAATGCAAACTCTTCATATGTTTGGAAGAATAACCAAACGGAGGAGGACATAAATCTATGTAGCAAGAACAGCTTCCTAAGGTCATATTAAATCCCAGAGTTTGACGAAAAAACAAACAGATGTGCTTTATCCAAGGGTGACTTATTGTGCTGCCAATAAATAAAATACTTTTCCCTTCCTCTTTTTGGGGTATATTTGATTTTTTTGTCTTTTTCAATGATTTTGGAAAAAATAATGAAAGAATGTTACGTTACAATGGAGGAATGAGTGTTACAAACATACAAGTTTAAGGTGCAAGGAAAAGACTGATGTTCAGAGAAATGACACTCAGGAAAAATCCTCTAGGGGCCAAAGGTGTCAAGACGTAGAGCCAAAGTGCTACAAGGCTTGCATATAAGGTATGCTTCAGATGGTTCAGTTGCGAGCAACATGGAGTCGGCATTTAGACCAAATACGCAAGTATGCAAATGAGGTTAACAAAAAATACAATGGTAACGTCCTTCGATGTAAGTTTAACGAGCCCAGAGAAGGTAAGCTCGACGGTTTTTCATATTTAAAGAGTCTGAAAAAACGTAAAAGGAGACTCCATTGGGGTACCTTTTTCGAAGGTAGTCTATTCGGTTAAAAAAAGGGCTAAACTAGCACCGACAAGACGTCTATTCAAAACCATTTTAACAAGTGTGATAAAGACAAGATCACTCGGCCATTTTTTCATTTTTAAGGAGTCTGAAAAAAGATTAACTATGGACTTTGTCAGGAATGTTATTATAGACTAGTTTAACAAGTGTGAAAGAATAATGTCACTCGACGATCTTTTCAATTTTAGGGAGTCTGAAAAGTGCTTAACTATGGACTCCGTGGGGGTTCTTTTTTCATAAATTTAGTCCCTCGGGCCTGAAAAAGGGTTAAAATGATACCTAAGAGTACTCTTCTAGAGAACTGAAGTTCCATAGAGTATACCTTTGTTCGTACAGTTGACCGTTCAAACTGGAAAAGGGGTAAACTATCGTCGAACAGACGTGACTTCAAATTTCAGTTTAATGAGCGTGAAAGGCCACAAGATCGCTCAATGATCTTTTCATGTTTAGAGGGTCTGAAAAGGGCTTAAAAGAAGACCCGTTATGTCTTTTCGGAGTCCCGAGGGTGAGGTCAAGAGTGAAAAGGAATCATGCAAATGAGTCTCAAACTCATAATCCGGAAAAAACAACAAGGACTCCCGAGCCTACAGTGATTAGAGATAGCATGGACACCATAATGCAACCAGGATCTACCTAGGGAATCCATGTTTCGGTAAGCTCTACCACCAACTCGCGACACTTATAAAGAAGTAATGATGGTTCTGTGTCGCAACCTGATGGGATTGATCCTATGGAAAAGGAAAAAAGACAACGAGATACAAAACTCAGGGTAGAAACCTAACCTACATGCTCAAGTTGATCATTTGAAATTTTTCCACGGACCGTCAAAAGTTACCCAAAACTCCAAAAAATTGTCCCGATACTCGATCATACCCTCCAATGCAATTCCTGAATCACTCTAAATGGTTTGTGTTTTAAAGAAAATGATAAGTGGGGCCAAAACAAATGACAAAAAGAGGCCAAAAATTCTATAAATAGAAGTTGACATCTCATTATCACCATTGCTGATTTGGAAATTGACTCTGGAGCCAAAAAACCCCCTTTTATAAAAGTGGTGATTTCGGGAGCTACAGTGGACGAAACGACCATCTGTCTGGACCAAGTAAGTACAAACTCTCTTATCTTGCAATTTAAATATTTATTTTTGCTTTGGGTTCCATGTTTTGGGGGGGCGTCGACCTTCAAAAGGTCATCCCTAGGTCCACGTGGGTTGTCTTAAGACAGGCCGCATGTACATTTGGGCAGAGTAAAAACTGCACACGTGTACACGCGATTTCCAGCGTTACAACCCACATGGACCCCCTTATTGAATGAAAAAAGTTTAAAAAGCATGGGTTAACCCTCTTGAACCTTGGTGTTTTTCAAGATGTATGTTCATTGGAGAGAAAGAGAGCATGAGGAGGTTAGTGAGTTGGTCGGGGAAGACCCCAATGTTGTGGCTACCTTGATGCAATGTGGGTTGCTCATGTTCTTCTTATGTAATTTTATGTGGGCACAACCTAGGCTATTGAATGCCTTGGTTGATTATTTTCATCCGGATGTAGAGGTGTTTATGTTAGAGGTGTAGTCATTGGTGCCCATGACAAAGGATATATATTTTTTGACTGGCCTCTCCAGGAGAGGAGAACCAGTCAACTTCCGGACATTTCCTTCGGGGTTGCATAACATAGAATAATTGATAGGACTTTATTGTGAGGCTAGTACAGACCGCTCGAGCTCACAGGTGCCCATAAGAAAGATTACTAACTTATTGTTGCAGATGATTGTGTTGCTTATTGGGCGGATTATTGGTTCTGCGACTCTACATCACGTGTCTCGTGCACAGATGAACTGTGCAGTCTAGTTCTTAAATGCACAAATATTTGACTGGAGCACAACATTGTTAGATTGTATGAAGAGGCAGTTGACAGATTGTCGATCACGGACACAAATGAACTTCGGGTTTGGGACCATTATATGCTCTTTCTTATTTGAAAGAGTTTTGAGCTTCAGTCCTTGAGTAGTGATACGAGGACATCAGGCCTCTCTTCCTCCAGTTTGTAGATGGGTAGTGTTACTGCCACGACAGGGTGGTGAAAGGACCAATGAGTCCTTCGACAATGATTTATTCGCTTTGTTGTCGCGACAGATCCTAGTCATAGAGGATTACCCTTATGCTGGGATTGATTTCTCGAGAGATCCTGAGATACCAGTACCTCCTGGTGAGGAGCGAGGAGAGATCGGTAAGTTTACATCATTATTTTGTTGTTGTTGTTTTTTTGGTGAAACATATGTAATTTTTATGTTTCTTTTGTTATATATCATTTTTTTTATACCAGAGTATTTGATAAATATGTGTTTGTTGTGTGCATATGTGGGACCAGTGCGACCTGCGGACTATGCGAGGAACAAGCGTTGTCCTCGGCCAAGGGCTGCACTTGCCACCGCAGGGGGACCAACAACAGCAGGAGATCTTCCAGCCAGGGAGGCTAAGAGGGTGTTGAGACGAGTCGATCAGAACTTTATTACGCTCAATCGCACAGTCCCTATGGTAGAGATTGAGGATCTGCCACCATCTATGCAGCCTCATGTAGTGGGGGCACCACAGATGTGGGTTTGATTGTTTCGTCATTTGGAAAATGTTGTTGATCAGTACAACAGGGCCGACAGGCCCTGACCTTAGTTAGACTTTTCACGTGTCGAGAGCACTACTTGGATATATTTTTTGAGGGCATAAGCCCCATGACTCGTTATTGGTCATATTTTTGAAGTGCTTGCATCCACCTATGTACTCTGGTGACTATGATGTTATATATGGATTTTTATGTCTTTTTGTGTCTTATGGATCATTTTTGAAAAAAATGTTTTTACATGTTTATGTGTATGTCCTCTCATATGTGTGCAAGATGCCAATCTAAAATTTGATTATCTAGAGTATCTATAACTTGGTTTAATCTCCTAGGAACATGAAAATATATAATATAATCAAAGCTTCATTCTAAGAGACGTACCCTAAGGAATCGTCGGTGTAAAGTCAGATCATGAACACGGTAGACTCTATTTAACTGAGACACAACCAGCTGAGCGTTGAGATAGACTCGGAGATGAGAGATACCAAATGACAAGGCGTCATGAAGTAAATCAATAACTGCCCTATACTCGGCGACATTATTTGTGGTGTCACCTAAGCATATACCTACAGAAGATAATAACTGGCCTCAAGGTGAAAAAATTACCCAAGCTGCGGAGGCAAGCCTCCGAGTTTTCCAGCTAGCACCGTCTGCGTACCCAATGAACACCTCAGATTCACTTGACAACTGCCATAGTGACGAAAGATACGTCAAAAATGACATGTCCATAACGCTAAAAGAAACTAGAAAGTAATAGTACAAAGACTATACATATGTTACAAAAAAGTTACCCATGGTGACCTACCTATGAGTAATACTTCTTGAGGTAGAGTCCATTTCTAGGCTTTGCCAAAGCATTCCCTTCAAAGTCAACCAGACGATAAGAAACCTTTTTTAGAACCTCTTTTATGATAAAAGGTCTGAACCACATGGGTTTGAATTTTCCTACCCCCAGGGGTCCTTATCTTGGTCATAGACCAGGACAAGGTCGCCTTCAGTGAAAATCCAAGGATGAATGGACCTATCATACTGAAACTTGACTTTATGTTTGTGAGCCTCATTGGCCAGGGCTGCATCACAACACTGCTCATTGAGATGCTCAAGGTATAATAACCTCTCTTCAAGTGGAGAAGTGTCTGGCAATAATTGTACTGCCAACTTTAGGGACATGATCTGACATTTGATAGGCATGATTGCTTCCAGCCTGTAAACGAGTTGAAAAGGTGAGAAACCAATTGCATTATTATCATACGTTCGGTAATCCCATAATGCCGAGTATAACATCAAATGCCAATTTGACTTGGCTGAGTTGATCGTTCGTTGTAGGATGGTCTTAAGAGATTTATTCACAGCTTCCACCTGATCATTTGCTTGGGGGTAGTAGGGTGATGAATGTTCTTTCCATAACCCAAGATTTGATGTTAACTCGGTCATCATCTGGTTTTGAAAGTGACTACCATGGTCAGTGACAATCTCCCTCAGGACGTCCAACCTTTCTATTATCTGGTTGAATAAAAAGAGAGTTGCAGTCTCTCCATCATCTTTAAACGTTGGCATAACTTTGACCCACTTCATGAAGTAGTCTACAACTACAATGATATAATGGTGCCCCCTTGCTGAAGGAGGGTTCCATGTAGTGTAATCAATCCCCCACTTGGTGAAGGGACCAACTGTGATTATAGGAAACATGGGAGCGAGATGTGCCCTCATCTTCCAAGAGAAGATCTGGCACGAATGGCACTTCTTGACCGATTCGATACAATCTTTGATTATTGTCGGCCAGAAGTAACCTACTCGTAGAATATTTTGGGTTGTTTCCAACCCATACAAATGACTGCCACATGATCTGGTATGGAAATCGTTAAGCATGATAATTGCTTCTTCATGAGTGAGACATCGACGCAGGATGCAGTCTACACCTCTCTGATACAATGTATCATCGAGTATGAGATAATTCTTAGCCTGATGGTGTATACGTCGATGCTCATCATGAGAAGCAGAGGTGGGGCACTTCAAATTCTGGAGATAGATAAGTATATCTCCGTACCAAGGATCCGAAGAGGTGATCAAAAACATATCTCCTCTGATAGGCGACTCTTCGGGCACAAAATCACCTAACTCAATGGGAAGTTCTGAAATAAGTTCTGCGAAGATCAGTGACTTTTTGGATTTCGCCGAAACAAAATCTAAGTCAAACTTCTGGAGGATGACTATCCATCTACTGATATTTCTGCCTATTACTTGTTGTGTCAACATGTACTGGAATGGATTCACGACAACAATGACAGTGGTCTTGCGAAACAGAACATAATGACAGAACCGTTGAACAACATGAATTGTTGCCAACGTAATTTTTTTGATATGGGAATAATTGAGTTCCGGTCCTACGAGGCCTCAACTCAGGTAATAAATCACATATTCTGAGAACAAGTCATCCTCCTGAACTAAGACCATGCCGATGTTTGACTCCGCTGCAGCTAGGTATAATAATAAATCTTTGTTATAGTTAGGTGGTCGAAGCAGAGGGGAAGTCGTGAGGGCATGTTTCAACGCATCGAAAGAGCATTGGGCAACATCATCCCAATGAAAATGAATTTATTTCTTCAGTAAGCACATAAATCCCTTTTTGATCTCGGCATAGTTGGCGATGAAATGTCTTAAAAATTTTGCCTTGCCCTGTAGACTCTGAAGTTGAAGGATTGTGCATGGGGGAGGCAACTGAATTATTGCCTCAACCTTGAGAGAATCAACCATGAACCATGTTGTTGATACTATGAAACCTAACAAACGTCCTAATGTTATGTAAAAACTGCACTTGTTTGGATTCAAGAAAATCCGGAAGTAGCGACAATGCTCAAAGATAAGTCGGAGGTGTGTGGGATGATCCGTTCTCTTGTGAGATCGAGATGCTAAATCATCTAAATAGGCCTCGACTATATGCTTGAGGTCATGGAAAGCAAAAGACATGGCCCACTGAAAGGTCACTCCAACATTTTTGAGACCAAAAGGCATCTTACGATACATGAATGTACCCCATGGACAGATGAATGTTGTTTTGTGTTGGTCTTCAGGTTTGATTTGTATTTGGTTATATCCCAAAAAACCATCCATGAAAGAGAAGGCCTCGCAACCCGCACATTCATCAATTATTTGGTCGATGAATGGTGTGGGAAAATTATCTTTGGGACATGCCTTGTTCAAATCACGGAAGTATGTACATACACGAATCGTGCCTTGTTTTCTATTGACCGGTAGAGAGTTTGACACCCATTGGGTCAAATGGATAGGATAGATAAAACTGGCTTTTAGTAGTTTCTCAACTTCAACCTTAATGGTTGTTTCTTTCCTGGGGTTAACGGGACGAAACTTCTGCCGGACAGGCTTGGCATCTAGATAAGTTGTGATTTCATGTTCGACTATTTTTGGATCGATGCCTGGCATTTCCTCGTAACACCAGGCAAAAACGTCGCGGAATTCTTTAAATAGATCTATGTAGATTTGAATCTCTCCGGGGGAGTAGTTAGCTCCGATGAAAACATTCTCCACGACGCCAGGGGTTCTGGAGATATTGATCGGTATGCTTTCAACA
The DNA here is from genome assembly GCA_010110895.2 of Picea sitchensis. Lineage (NCBI taxonomy): Eukaryota > Viridiplantae > Streptophyta > Pinopsida > Pinales > Pinaceae > Picea > Picea sitchensis. Next base: position 22,896 of record SNQJ01S0150753.1, read on the forward strand.
ATGGTTTCCATATTACCCTCAGCATAGACCTCGTGTGTAGCTAAGGGATTAATAGGACAAGACCTATCTCCAGTCATAGTCAAGGTGAATTCTTCGGCCTCGATTCTTCTTAACTCTGGAAGGAAGTATGATATGTGATGAAGATCATCCCAGGGTTTGTCTGGACTAGTCATTTCTTCAATTACTGCTTCGTCAGAGGGCAAGACTAAGTCTAACGAATCAGTGTCAGCGAGAGAACCTTGAGCCCAAATAAGCTCTAGAAGTGGATCTAACTCTTGTGTAGGAGTCGGATTTGGGTTGGCTAAAGCTTGTTGGACTAAAGAGTACTCTACTTCAGCTACAGACAAGGGCATGGACATGCTCGGGTGCCCTATCCCCTCCATCGTGGTCAATGGGGAAGGAAGTATCCACGGATTGGTGAAGTAAGTCGTGTGAAATGACAAAACTTGGAAAATCTCAACCTTATGGTGGTCGGATATGAACTTGACATCGCCTTGGGGGGGCGGGTAATCGAAGGTGCCCATCAAAGATGGGCACAAACCTACCCCTATGTTGACTATGCCTGGTTGAGGATTATCAATCATCGGGACTGCGGACACCCCCAATGAAGGGTCAAGTCTCGAGAAAGACAATTGATCAATGGTCACAATCTGTTCCTCGTGTGGAAACAACAAGACCCGAAAAACTGTAGCAACCACTGCTTGCATGGCATAAGTCCAACTCCTTCCTAACAAGAGATTGTAGTCGAGGGACGCATCGACTACTTATACCTCAAAGCACACGGTCTTCCCTCCCAACTGCACGGGGAAAGAGAGAATGATACCATGTGGTCGGAATGAATGACCGTCGAAAGCAGTGAGAAGAGTAGGTGATGGAGACAAAACGGGCTGGCCAATGGCCTTCCAACATGCCAATGACATAACACATGTCGAGGTGCCCTCATCAACCACTGTGCAGAAAATATTTCAAGTAAAAATTTTCGTGGGGTGAGCCACTACTATCTGAAATGCTACGTGGTAAGGCAGACGAAGTTTTAAGTCGGTTGTATATAGCATGATGGTACCCGAATTACAAGTCTCGATAGATCCTAAAGTGGTTAACAAAGTTTTCCTCTGGGAAGGGAAGCTTTGGAGGACTTCCAAAGCAGACATCGCACAAGGGGTTTGAGACAAATCCTCCAACATAGAATATTTTTGGGTGGCCCTTGCATTTGGGTTGTGAGAAGCTTTTTTGAACGCGCCTTTTGCACTTTTGGGATGCATGTCATTGTTTCACCCAAAGTCTTCTCAATCTGTAGAGGAAGATATGGGAGTTCGACTTCTTTTCCCTTCTCAGAAGTGTTTGGTTTACTGTAGTCATGTGCTCTAGTTGATATAAAAGCATCACCCTTCATCATATATGCATTCGCAGATGCGGGATTGTTCGAAGTTGGAGAGGGTCCTTGACTACCCCCTTCCGCGCTTGTAGAGGCTTGGGTTAGGTTTTGTCCATGCTGAAATGGATTGGTTAAAAAATCAGGTTGTTGTTGTGTCACAAACCTTTGGGCTTCTGCAAGCCGAGGAAATTGGTGGGTCGGGTGGTCTTCCAACGCACAGGTTGCATGGATACCTTGCCATACGTTTCTCAGTGTTTCCCCCGCCAACATTATCAGTGGGTTTCTTATTCCCCTTACCCTTCTTTCATTGCTTTTTCTTTCCTTCAGACTGCTGGGTGGCCTTTGGATTTGTCGAATGCACTATGTGTACATCTGATGTTTTAGTAGGGGGAGCAGCCAAAACAGTAGCTTGGCTGGACACTGTGTGTTGTATAGACAATTGCTGCAATTGCTTCGTCAATTGCTCAGTGGGCTTTGTTTGTGTTGAACCAACAATACCATCAGAATGTGGTCCAACTCTTTGTCTAGTTTTATCAAGTATTGAGCATGGTGCATCTGGCAAGATCTCATATAATAAACCAGACTGAAAATAGATGAGCTCAAGCTGTTGAGCTCTCATGATGACATCTTCTTCGGAAAACACTCCTGATGTCACGACATCTTTGGATAACTATGGGACCAAAGACTTAAGGAACCACTCGATAAGGAATGCTGGTGGGACTGTCACCTTAATTAAACTCTTCTGACATCTCCATTCTCAGATGTGATAAGAGATATGGTCCGCTTTTGTCTGTGATAAATTGGCCAGCAATTCTGTGCCAACATCGTATCTCACAGGTAATTGGAAATGGTTTAGGAAGGCCATTGCCAATTCACCGAAGGAAGAGTATCTTGAGCGATCGAGCTCAATGTACCATTTCACGGCACTCCCAATGAGAGTACGTTGAAACAATCACAACTGCATGGAGTTGTCTTTCAATGAGTTAGATGAGGACCAAAGGTGGAAGGTAGTCACATGATCGCCTGGATCTTCGTTCATCTTGGATTCGAACTTTGGTATGTCCAAAGGAAACTTCGTCAGCATAGGGGGCCAATACGGATCATGACAGATAGGGTCATTTAACAACCTTGTCAAGTCTGGAAAATGCAAAGTTGCCAGGAAAGGTAGTTTGGGTTGTTGGTGATAACCTGGGAAAAAGAGACCTGGAGTTTGACTGGCACCAAGTTGCTAGGAAAATTTCGGCTACTGGCTTGGGTTTTGGTAAAAACCATGGCCATGACCAGTGTACAGATTCTGCATGTGAGGAGACATCATCGGTTGATTCCCAAAATAGGACGTAGATGGATGGGCATGCATTACATTCAGAGGACTTTGGGAAGGGTTTCCCCATGCCGATCCCATGGGGATAGGCATAGTACCTTGTCCAGGGTTCCATTGACTGTGGAAATAATTTCCCCATATCGGCATTCCTGACGAGGGAACGAATCCCTGCCACGAATTCCAAGCCCCTGATGTGGAAGAAGTTACTGGGTTTGCCCCTTGTGAAGGAATAGTACCCTGCATAGGAATAGGTTGTTGGAAACCGGGGTTTCCCCTAGTCAATAAAGTAGCTGACGAGAAGGCGTTGTTACCAAACACACCGGACAAAGAAAATGGTGTCAAACCTACCGACATATTATGTGAAGGCAGTCCTTGACTCCCTGCTCCAAATAAACTATGGTGTGCAGGTGGCCCAACGGATTGTTGATGCATGCCACCGAGCGAAGGGGACGAAGGAGGTATATGACCTCCCCCATAAGGGAAAGCATTAAAAGGAGCTGAAGTGCCCCCCATGTGGCCTTACAGAGGAGCGTTAGAGATCCCTGCCCCCAGACCTAAAGTCTGTGAAGTGGAGTAGGAAAGTATAGGAATTGTACCTGAGTTAGGCATCCCGTATGAGAACGGAGGGCCTGTCGCACTTGGTGGAAAAGGGGTTGTGGCCACTGCCATAGATGATATCGGACCACTGTGCGAGGTAGAGGCGGTCGAGACCATGGTGGCTCAGACCGGTGACAGTGTGTTAGGAGGTGGAAACTCTCTTGTGGTGACAACCATAGTGGGAATTGAAGAATTCCCAGAGGGAGTGACAACATTTGTTTCCATTGCTGCGTGTGACACTATCTGGCACTCGTAAGGGTGAATTGGTACAATGATGGGTGTTGAAATATCAGTGGTTGGAGTTTTAGGTGTACCAAGATCTTTCGCTCCAAGGTCTAACACAGTTGTTTCCTCCAGATGTTGGTCAGGCACAATTTCTTGTGACCCGGTCACTTCAAAAGACCCTTGATGGTCTAGCTTTCGCCTTAGCGGTGGCGGGGGTGGCTCCAGTGTAACCAGTGATAGGCCCAAAAGACTTTGTGACCGACGAAGCTCATGATCCTCCACTGTGTGAGAATATCAAAGACACTCTAGGGCTATCTATTCGTTCAAAAAACAACACACACTAAAAAAGTCCCTACAAGATAAACCAAGAAAACACTAAACTAATTGGAAGAACAGTTACAACAACCAACACTAGAGAAACTTACCAGTGAAAGTGCAACTTGAACATGGAAGCACCCTCTGGGTATAATCTGCAAAGCATGGAACGATGTTTGTCCTAGGTACCATGGTATACCCCCACAGTCAGCTATGTATGTCCCTAAAAAGAGAGGCAACTAGGTTGCCAACGCGCGAATAGTCACCAGGCGGGTACAGTCGAAAGTCGGGTAGACCACAATGAGTAGGGTATCAAGCCTGAAACCTATCAAGGGTATCTAAAGAAAGTGGTCTGGAAGACAACTGAGGACCTCAAACGGATTCAAGACCCACGAAGCTCTGTGGCAAATGCAATCAACGAAATCCCAAGACAAGCCCTTTATATGTGTTCTCCACTACGATTGGTCCATCTTTGGATGGGTTATCTCCGCTACCTTTCCGCAAGTGACCTCATTTTTATCCCCTGTGTTAGAGGGGGGTCCCAGATAACTTTCACGATATTGGACTTTGACACTCCCTAACTCAGACTCCAATGTTTGATTTTAATGGCCTTGAAGAGTTTCCTTTCCAACCTAATTCAAGGACCTAACCCTAAACTAGTTGGTTGACCCTACAAACATGAAAAGTCTAATGAATTTTAGATTTAGCGTTAATTTTTATGGCTTGTCTTAATTCAAAGGTTATGAAAGTGAAACTAGTGATGTTTGAAAGACAAAAGAAAAATAAACAGAAAGATGGAAACAAAAACCTTTACTTCACTCAACTCTTAAACAACTTTTCAAACTTAAAATTTTTTCTAAGATCTTTGAACAACAAACTCAAAGAAGGATTTTACTTGATTATGAGCTACTTATGATCTAAGTAAACCGTCAAGAACTTATGAAAGAAAACACGTTTCCCTGGTTACTAATGCAAAACAACACTTTTTAACCAACAAAGAAATAAAAGATTTATTTATTTATTTGAATGCTCACAAAGCAAAAAGGAAAAATATCAACAAGTCAAAACCAAGAAAACTTTCTGGCCTAAGCACAGATTGCAAAGAGTCACTTTAAAAAATCACACACAAGCAAATTAAAATTGGACTCTCACACTTGTCTAAAAACCCTATAAAAGAAAATTTTTGAGGAAAACTTCTAAATGAAAAAAGAAAGCTATTGTTGTGATCAAACCTAAGTTACTGACTGCTATGAAAGTGACCCAAACCTGAGAGGTATAATTCTTGTCAAAAGAAAGGATGGCTGCCTTACCTTCAACAAAAATTCTCTCCACAAGCATACTGTTGACAGTTCCACAACAAGCATGTGCACACGAGTTGTGTAAAGTCAGAGCACGTGTACACGCGTGCTGGCCTTATACAGGCTGCATGTATATATGAAACTCTAAGACAAATAAAAATTCAATCAAGCCAGCCCAGGCAGAGACTACTAGTATTGAGAACCAGAATCTCTTGAAGACTCAAGCACTTACTTTAATGGAAAAATAAAACAATTCAAGGAAAACTTCATAGAACAAACCAATCCGAGGTGAAACCTAAGCTATAGACTGCAAACAAAAAAGACTAGAAAGAGTTCCAGAAAACCCCTGAGAAGGACTAATTCTTTCAGGGAAGAGGATGAATGCCTCTTTAAAAGAAATTTTTTGGAATCTTACATGCGACTGACACTTCCTTAGCTAGCGTGTACACACGGTCTGTGAGAACGCAGGGCGCGGGTACACACGGGGTGTGAGAATGCATGGCGTGGGTACACACGTGCAAACCTTATACAGGCCGTGTGTACCTCTATGGGTCTTGGAAAAAAAATTACAATCAAGCAAAGAAATAGAGATAACTGGTATGGAAGACCAGAATCTCTGTTAGATGAGACTTTTGCAGAAAATTTAAAAACAGGAAATGAAACCAGTTCTTAAAAATACCCAAAAACTATTCCCAGGAACCCTAGAGATCTCCCCAGTACAGTCGCCGATTATGATGTGAGTGGGAAATCCCTCTACGAACTAGCACTTAGGGTTTAATTATGCATGCAGAAAAGACCTAAAGATTTCTACTTTCTACCATCGTCCCAGACCTAATCCCCATTATTCTTAAGAAAATACATAGTTAAGAAGATCAAGTGAGCATACCTTATTTCGGGTGTTTGATGTAGATCCTTCCTCACGCTTGATCAATTTTTGATTGCAGCTCTCCTCCCAAGGCTGACCTACATTCACACAAAACAAACAACAAACTCCACATGCATTTGATATATAGATTAATGGGTTAGTGATCAGGGGATCAAATTTTGCTCAATTTTCAAAGTGCTCGGAATGTGACAAAAATAGTGTCATTGCGTCCGTCTCGTCTTCCTGATTCCGACGGTATATTTACTTTCTCAAACGGAGTCCGTATGGAGAAGATATCGCGATCTGTTTGCCAAGGCAAACAGGCAAAATTTTTGGGTGCTGACTGTACCTGTCCATACAGTCCGTACGGTGACGTGGCAGGTAGATGACGTGGCGAGTTTTCATTGGTTGATGATTACCAAATCAGGGAAGGACATGTGTCATTGGTGGTCAATGTTGTGAGGACACGTGGCCCAATCAATTGGCACCGCGTGTCACTCGTTGGTTGGTTGACATGTTTATGCAAAACTAATGGAGGCCGCGGGGTTCGACCCCCGGACCTCCCATAGCACAAACCTTTACAAGTCTATGCTAACCGTTATGCCTCCCATTTTTCCTTGTCACATTGTTCAATGCAATTCTATTTGAATTTGAATATTGTGTTAAATAGAAAGGGGGGTGGGCCGGGGCATAGCCCCGACCCGTGGTTCCATTCCACACCATATAACCATGTTGTAACAAATATGCGCGCGGATATATATATATGTAACATAGTTTGTAACCGTGTGTTTTAAAAGTGGCGCGGTTATAACATATGCGCATGGGTTTTAAAATAGACCACGGTTCTTTTATATATATTGCATGTGACCCCGAGTTGGCGCGGGAGTCGGTTGACACGGTTTCAAACGGTTTAACCACCATTTGCCAACGCGCGAGGTCACATGGCCATATGCCTAGGTGCCGAGGCGGTTAGGGGCTGGAGGTGCCTTAACTATCCTACGATTTCCACCGTTGGCGCGGTTGTGCCCGGTGCTGGGTTTTTACACTTAAAAGAGTGTGTGAGCCAGGTTTGTTCAAGGAGGGTGTGAATTGTAGAACCAGAGACAACAAGCTTGAAGAGGGAGACTTCCAGGAGGCCTAACTTCTTAATTTTTCGACTGATTGAGGTGCCGAAAGAGCCCAGACAGGGGTTTTGGGACACTGGGAAGCCATTGGAGCAGTCGGTTTGTCAGTTTGAGCATTGTAAGACATGTTTTTAAGAACTTTTTGAGCAATTAATAATAATGATCCATTGGAAGCTGGACCAGGAGATGTAGCCCATAAGAGGGGTGAACTCCTTTATCAATTGCTGTGCACATGTGTTTATGTTCAATGTTTATGCTATTGTCTATGAGTATTTTGCATAAGCAATCCTTAATTTATGTGTTTCAAATTGATCCTGTTTCTTTAAACACATAACATTTCACTTGCAATAATTATTCAAGTTTTTCAAGTCTTCTTCAATCTTAGATCAAGTTGGTATCAGAGCACTGGTTTTGAAGACTTGATTGTTTGCAAGTTTTGTTTCTGATGCTCACAAGGTTGAAACTCACAAGAGGATAAGTTCAACTTGTGGATCCAAGTTCTTATCTGACAAGGAGGAAGCAGTTTCATTCACCGCAAGTTGCAGAGAGACATTCACCAAGCATGGCTAGTACATAAGGTCATGAACGTGTTCCGAATGAAGAAGAAGACTTCAGGTAGACTATCATACAGTTGAGAG